>JASDQU010203509.1:0-11197 GCA_032191745.1 Picea mariana
GAAGTGAAGCCATACTAAAAAAGGAATAATTGTTCAAAAGACTCACAAAGATAGACATAGCAAGAGGTACTAATGAGGTACAATACCCTAAATTAATTCTCAACTCAATGTTTCTAACAAAGCAAAATTTTGACGAACAAGTTGAGATATTTAAGGGGTTATCAGCTGAAAAGTTTTATAGCATACTTGAATATAATGAAGAAGAAATAGACAATTGGCTAGTGTAAAATTTAGTGAAAAGCCAAGATATTGATGAAGCGGTACATGATATTTCTCTTGACTTAAGAGATTTGTAAGGTGAGTTGTTCAACATTAAAATCAGGCATGAGATAAACGTCGCACCAATGAAAAATTACATTGAAGATTGGCTGAAAAAATAAATCGACAAATTAACAAAATATGGGCAAGAAACTGTTGAGATGGTTCCTGTAACCGTCAATGAAGACAATAAAATGACAGTATAAAGAAAGTGAAGACATGAGAGAACATCATAGTAATTTTATGTTGATCACATATTGATTTCTTTATTAGTTCTTTCATCCAGTTACTTTGCTTCTTTGACTAGAAAGGTTTAACCAAAGTCTGATAACTTCTCTCTGTCTTATTTCCAGGTCTTGCTACTCTACATCGCCCACCATTCTCCTTCTACACCTTACTTCTTGTTCATATTTTCTTTATGGTCTGCAGGAGCCCTAATCCCAGTCCTAAGGACAAACACATTTAAATTTCAAAGCTTTGTAACGGACTATATATATATTTTTAGAAATCCCTGGAGAACTATTTCAGGATCAGTTTTGACTATACTTTGTCACTCTGAGTTTTGAGTATAAAGTATTTGAGATTGATCTATCATTATATTTATTTGAGCTCCCCATGTGTTTTGTTAGGGACCTAACCCCTTACATAGGTAGAAAAATGTATTCCGATGTAATAAAGGTCAATATTAATAAGGCCTTGCAATAAGGTAGAATAAGTCGAATGTAAGAAGACCTAATAGAATCTTTCACTTCTAGAAGGACCTTCCTCTAGATGGTTCTCTTGATAGACATATTTAGTATAAATAGGAGTCGAGGGTATGAGAACCCTAGCTTGGATATTATTGTAATAGAGCTCTGCTCGACTGGACGTTGCCCCCTCGAAGAGGCCTGTGAGCATTTCTCTCAGTAATCTAAGTGCTCTTTCTGGTGTTATTATGTTATCATTTCAGTATTATTGTGGTGTTATTCTAGTTATATTGTTGTTCATATGCCATTTCTAGCATTTTATTTATGTTCTGCATAATTTTTATATCTGGAATATTACAAGTGGTATCAGAGCACTTTCCTTGGCAGAAAATTGTGGGTTAAATTTTTTTTCAGGGTAGAGACATATTCCGGCGTCTTTAAGCCACAGGGATATGTTGTTACGCACATAAACCCGCGGTTGAGAGATTCATACACGCAGGAAATACAAGTGCTTCTTAAGCGCACATCTATTGGCCACCCTTGTAACCCTTGTTGGTACCCCTTCGAGTGGTAGCGCATCAGACAACACCTGTGTACGAATCGACCTAGATTTCCTGAATCCCTCTTTAGATAAACTGATCGGTCATTTGACTGCTATAGTGCCACCGAGAACAACACTCGGGAAGATACTCTCTAGTACCTAGGTATTCAGGTAGTATGGCTAAGAGAATGGTCTAGCCTCCTTAGTTAGTGCCCTGAGATATTGGGCGGAGTACTACTGTTGGACCCCGCATGTATATCAGAGAGCTATAGCATAGGGAAAACCTTTGTCTGTAGAACCCTTGAATACCTAACCCTTGGGGACGGAAACAAAAAAAATTAAAACAAACAAGATCTATTGTCGTGCAACTATGTTCGGGTTTCCAAATCACTACACATTTCTTTCTGGTTAAGCATTTGGGCATTTCAACACTGCAGTATTCTTCAGACCAAAGTATAACTCCACAGGTGTAAAACAAAATATGGAAATTTTTTCACCATTATTTGAGACCTATTCCATTGGATTTATCTCTTCGCCCTTATCACATTCATACATATCATTTTTCAAAAAACATTTTGACCCCACTCGCCCTGTTTCAGTTCCCGTGTCATCATGGCCCATACCCGTAGCCAAGATTTGGAAGTTCGCTTCAATACCTTGCAATATAATTTCACAGAGACCCAACAAGAAGTGAAACAACTCAGTGTCAATGTTGTCACCCTCAATACAAACATGCAGTCCTCCATCGTCGCCTCAATTGAGGAACTCAAACAAGACATGACTACCCATCTTGAATTTTTCATTTCAGTTATCTTCACCAAGTTTCATATCCCTGTAGATAACCCTTATTTTGACCCACCTCCACATACCAAAGATGAAACTTCCTCTCACTCCCATAATTTTCAGCACCATACTTTCAACGTGACCTACACCTTCCGCGGGTGGATGTGACCAAATTTGATGGCCCAGATCCCACTGGTTGGGTAACCCAAATGGAACATTATTTCTCTTTATACGACATTACAAATGACTTGGCCAAACTTCGGTATGGTGTTATCCATATAGATCAAGAACGTTGGCAATCGTGGCAATGGAGAAAAACTTCCTGTCAAGGGTATATTTCTTGGACAGACTTTGTGGCAGAGATTTATGAACACTTTGAGACTGACACCAACCATTTAGCACATTTGAAAAAGTTGAAACAATCCATAATAGTGGAAGACTTTATAGTTTCTTTTGAGAGTCTGGCTTCTCGGACAAAGGGCATGTCTGATGCCTTTTTTCGAGAATGTTTTATCAGTGGCCTCAAGGATGAGATTCGTGCCCATGTCCTCATGGCTCAGCATCAAAGTTGGATGGAGGATACTAAAAGACATAAAGAAGCACAACAGGTTGTATCTTATCAAAACCAAAAACCCTCATTTATTCCTCACACCAAACCAATAAATCCCACTACTCCCTTTGCTCCACTAAAGATCCAAAAATTGACCAGGGCTGAAATGGTTGAATGCCAACTCAAAGGCCTTTGTTATAATTGTTATGACAAATATTTTCTGGGCCACAAGTGTAAGGAACAAAATCTTTTTATGGCCATCTCAGAGGATGTTTCGGAAGAGGATGTTGAAACTCCCCTTGTGTCTGAGTCACCTGAAACCACAGACATAACCCCTCCCTCAGACCCTCCTGAAGTAGAACCGGTCATTTCCCTAAATGCTCTCACTAGTTTCTCTGCTCCCCAAACCCTCAAGCTAATTGGTTACATCAAGCATAGGAAGGTCATCATTCTAGTTGATAGTGGCAGTACCCATAATTTTATTCATCACCACATTGCCTAAGAAACTCATTGTTATATCCATGCAGTCAATAGTTTTCAAATCATGATTACCAATGGTGGCTCCATGAAATGTGGAGGGCATTATGAAAATATGCATATGCAAATTGGTGACTACCACCTGAAATCTCATATGTTTTCTATCGACATGGGCGATTGTGACATTGTGTTGGGTGCAGACTGGCTAAGGACTTTGGGTCCCATTCTCATGGATTTTAAGGAATTAACCATGCAATTTGACCAGGAGGGCCAAAAATATAAGTTCCAAGGCATCATTGTCGGTTCACTGGAGATCATTAGTTCCCATCGCATGGAAAAGCTACTCAAAAAAGGTCATTCTAGCATTATTGCCCAAATCCATGCCATACAGGCAACTGAGACACCCTTTGTGCTGCAAGACCTTCAATCCATCCTCTCTAAACATCAAGTTATATTTTCCACTCCCCATGGACTCCCGCTTTCCCGTGGTGTTCATGATCATTTCATTCCCCTTATACCAGGAATCCTCCCTCCCAATATTCGTCCCTATCGTCACCCATTTTCCCAAAAAAATGAAATTGAGAAAATGGTGCAAGAACTACTTAACGCAAGCATTATATGCCCTAGTATGAGCCCCTACTCTTCTCCTGTGGTCATGGTCCTAAATAAAGAAGGTTCTTGGTGCATATTTTCTGACTTTCGCACCCTCAACAAACTCACCATTAAAGACAAATTTCCCATTCCTGCCATTGATGACCTCTTGGATGAATTGAGTGGCGTCTAGTTCTTTACTAAACTTGATCTTCGTTATGGCTACCACTAGATCCATAAGATAGAGGCAAACATTCCTAAGACTGCCTTTGGAAATCATGAGGGCCACTATGAGTTTTTGGTCATGCCCTTTGGCTTGTGTAATGCGCCCTCCACCTTCCAAAGCCTCATGAATCATGTATTTTGCCCCTTTCTCTGTCATTTTGTCTTAGTTTTCTTTGATGATATCCTCATCTATAGAAAAACCTGGACATACCACCTTGCTCATGTGGACCAAGTTCTCCATCTACTCTCTTAGCACCAACTTTTCCTGAAACAATCTAAATGTGCTTTTGGCGCCTCAGAAGTCGGGTACTTGGGCCATATTGTTGGCAAGAACAATGTCAGGGTGGATCCTAAAAAGATTGAAGCTATACAAGATTGGCCTCACCCAAAGACTCTCAAAATCTTGTGAGGATTCCTGGGCCTAACAGGTTATTATTGCAAGTTTGTTAAGAATTATGGAAAGATTGGGGCACCTATCACGACACTCCTTAAAAATAATTCTTTCACTTGGACCCCAACAGCTGCTCAGGCTTTTCAAACCTTGAATATGGCCATGTGCACCACTCTAGTCCTGGATCTTCCTGATTTCACAAAGACCTTTTTCCTGGAATGTGATGCTTCAGGGAAAGGTATTGGTGTTTTCCTTATTCAAGAGGGTTGGCCTTTGGCCTTTGCCAACAAACAACCGTCTGAATGAAATTCGGGCAAATCAATCTATGAAAAGGAAATGTTGGCTATTCTGCATATCGTTGATTTGTGGTGCCCTTATCTATTGGGGCAACGCTTCCAAATTAAGACAAACCATCAAAGCCTCAAGTATTTTCTGGAACAACATAGTTCCTCCCCAGAGCAACAAAAATGGTTGACTAAGCTATTTGGATATGATTATGAGATCATTTACAACAAAGTAAAAGACAATGTGGTGGCTGATGCACTTTCTCAAAAATATGAAGATGAAGGCTCCATTTTTTCTCTCTACTTCATTGTACCATATTTTCTCCAATCTGTTCACCATGAATGGCTACATGATCCAAAAAATTCACATCTGATACAAAAATTGTAGTCCAATTTTCATGCTTCCCCAGGGTACTCATGGCTCCATGATGAGATTTAATACAAAGGCCATTTGTATTTAAGTAAACAGTCAAAACTTAAATCCACGGTGCTTTCTGAGCTTCATGCTACACCCACAGCTGGGCACTCTGGGTTTACCAAAACCTATCACAGGGTCAAACGTTCTTTTTTTGGGGATGGTATGAAACAAGACGTTCGTAATTTTGTGGCCGAATGTGATGTGTGTCAACGCAACAAGGGAGAAATAGTCAAATCTCCTGGCACACTGCAACCGCTTCCGATTCCACCTGCTATTTGGAGGGATATCTCTATGGATTTTATTACAGGCTTACCTAAATTGAGTAATAAATCAGTCATCATGGTGGTAGTTGATCGCCTTTCCAAGTATGCACATTTTTTTTCTCTTCAACACCCATTTACAACATCCACAGTGGCTCAACTTTTCATGGATCAGGTCTTCAAGCTTCATGGCGTGTCGCATTCTATTGTTTCTGATCGCAACCCAACTTTCACCCACAATTTTTGGCAAGAACTATTCAAGCTACAAGGCAACCAATTGCATCTCAGCATAAATTATCATCCCTAGACAGATGGTCAAACTGAAGTTGTCAAGAAGTGTTTGGAAACATATTTGAGGTGTTTTGCATCAGAAAAGAAAAATCAGTGGGCTCAATGGTTACCCCTAGTTTAATGGTGGTACAACACTTCATACCATACAACTACATGCGTGACTCCTTTTGAAACAGTCCATAGACAAAAGCCACCTTCAATTCTCTCATATTTACCAAGTGTCTCGAAGGTCCATGCGGTTGACCAAACTCTTACAGTTCGAGAGGCTATTCTCCATACCCTCAAAGAGAATTTGTTCATGGCTCAGAATCGCATGAAGCAACAAGCAGATCAAGGTTGCTCTGAATGTCAATTTGTAGAAGGGGATCAGGTGTTTCTTCGACTGCAACTTTACAAGAAAAATCCCTTGAGGCCGACCATTGTCAGAAGTTGGCACCCAAATTTTATGGTCCTTATACAGTTCTCAAGCGTGTGGGACAGGTGGCCTATCAGTTAGCTTTGTCCACTCATTCAAAGCTACATCCTATTTTTCATGTTTCATGCTTGAAGAAGGTGACTGGAACTAAGTGCCAAACTCAAACCAACCTTTTCGAATTGGATGAAGAAGGCTCCATTTGGCTACAACCACTAGCAATTTTTGATCAGCATGAGCGTCGCCTGCGTCAACGAACCATCAAGGAAGTGTTAGTCCAGTGGAAAGATACAACTCCAACAAATGCCACTTGGGAACCAACTACCATTCTGCAGCAATTTCCACATCCCAAGCCTTGAGGACAAGGTTTTTTTTAAGGGGGAGGACATGTTAGGGACCTAACCCCTTACGTAGGTAGAACAATGTATTTTGATGTAATAAAGGTCAATATTAATAAGGCCTTGCAATAAGGTAGAATAAGTCGAATGTAAGAAGACCTAATAGAAGCTTTCTCTTCTAGAAGAATCTTCCTCTGGATGGTTCTCTTGATAGACATATTTAGTATAAATAGGAGTCGAGGGTATGAGAACCCTAGATTGGATATTATTGTAATAGAGCTCTGCTCAACTAAAGGTTGCCCCCTTGAAGAGGCCCACGAACATTTCTCTCAGTAATCTAAGTGCTCTTTCTCGTTGACACACCCCTGGATTATAATTTATTGCTTGGTCCTAGTTGGTTCTATGCCATGACTACCATTGCATCTTCGGTATTTCACCTTTTTCAATTTCTCCATCAATGGAAAATTGTGACCGTTGACCAACTTGATTATTGCACACAAGATATCAATAATTCTTCAACGAATAATATCCCTTTCCTGGGACAGTCCGATCTTAAGTATGAAAGTGTAGTGGTAGGTCTCCTCAAATATTCCTCATTAATTGAAGTTTTTTCCTTACCTCCCCCTAATCCCCCACATCAGGTTACCATTTTAAATATGATTTTGGTTATGGTGAAATTATACCACGAATCATTTGATCCTTGGGTTGTGCCTATCTCATATGCAATTGAAGCACTAGGTGACATCATGTCAGTTAGTCCAGGGAAGTCCCATATTCCACAAAATCTGGTACTAAACCTTCCCTTCATCCGCCTATATCACTTGATCCTCTTTCTTCATCCCTCTTTGGTGGACATATTACTATTAGTAACCAGGAGTCTAAGCACATGCAGAAGCAGAGTCAACGGACGAACCGAAGCTTGGGGGGCATGTTTCCAACCTCTGGAGATCATATTGAAGTTAAACTGCCAACTTCTTATGATGATGTTGGGGGAAAAGTACCAACCTTTGAACACCATGTTGGGAAAAAACTCACCGCTAAGTATCAATCAATGTACCAACCTATAGACATCATGTTGGGAAGAGGCCCATTCATGGGTATTACACTAAGCATAGTTTATTCTCGTTTTCAAGATCATAAAAAATGAAACCAAATTCGAGCACAGTTTCATTCTCTTTTTAAAGCTAGTTAAAAAATGAAGCATCCTATGATCATACTTTTTCATCCTTCATTCTCATTAAACCACGAAGAGTCATCTTTCGAGTGGTATTTTACCCATTTTTCAGCCTCGTAAGACTAACTATGAAAAAGGTATACTCTAGTCAATCATGACTAGAAGAGTTCTCCCTTGTATTGTTTTATACTTTTTTAGTCTTGGAGGACTAAATTTATAAAAAATAACATCCATGGAGTCATACTTAATATCTTTTCAGACTCTCTAAACATGAAAAGACAGTCGAGCTTACCTTCTTTGGGGTTGTAAAATTATACATTGAAGGACCTATATGGACCAAACCCCAGGACCTATATGGGACTGAACCCCAACTTCTTTAGGTTCGTTAAACATATGATGAGGGACTCATTGAATATGATCTATATCAATCATATGTTATCCTCCTCAATCTCGTTAAAAAAAAAAAGAGGTACTCGCCAATCATGGTGGGGGGAATTGAAGGAAGTGGATTAAGTTTTGAAAAGCATCATGGAATTTGTTTGTTGTATCCCTTGAAAATGGCACATGTTTGTGTCTCGTCTTACATTTGGGTAATATACTTGTCTCTAAGTGATACCAATCCCATGAGTCCTCATACTCCTTTGGGTCACCCGAATAGTGCCTTGGTGATCATCGCACTATGTTTGGGTCTATCTCTCAGTCGAGTCAATGTTTCCAAGTCATTTTTCATGCCTCACGATGTTCAAGATAAGTTTCACCTCAAACCAACCATTCTACGGTATTAACAACTTCCATTCTCATTTCATTCCATACTCATTTAATCCACCATCTTACATCACTTTTTGGTGTTAGTTTTGTGTCGATGATGGGGAATACTTCATGGCCCTCCTTCGACAAGTATTTTCCTATCAACTTCAACACATTATCCATGAATTAGACTTAGAAACCAATTGATATTATGGTAGTTGTGGGAGTTATTAACCTCCATGTGTAACCCTGACAAGAATAGAATACTATGGAAAGCAAGAAGAAAACCGAAAGATTTGGACATAACCCTAGAAGACAAGTCGGCTAAAGAAAATAATTAATATTGAGTCTTTAGCCTCTAGAAAGAGAAGTCATCCTAGACAACTAAGAAAGAGAAGTATAAATACAGGATTCCAGAGCTAATTTGTACACACACAACTCGCAACTACATAAATTTAGTGCTCACTGCTGAAATTTAGTATGTGTGCAAGTATGGGGAGTAGCTGCAACTGCAGCTACTGCAACTGCAGCTACTGCAACTGCAGCTACTGCAACTTGTATTTTCGGTTTTAGGCTTGGAATTTCTCTTGGTTATGGTTTGGAATTTTTTCCTTGTGTGTTGGGCCCATGCTATGACCGATTTTATGATGTTAATTAGATCCTTTTTGTCGAATGTGTATATGTGTTTTCATGTTTTGAAGAAGTTTTTGAAGAGATTTTATGTCAAAACGCTATGATCCAAACCAGGTATGCATAATTCATGTTTTGCAATGATTTTGAGTTTAAATCGGTATGTTTTTATGTTTCCAGACGTCTAATTTTCATTTTTTGGTGTCACAGGGCAAAATCGCAGCTTGTTTGTGCTTCCGGTACTCAATCCGACACTCCATCCAGTACTCAGTTCGGTGCTCCATCCGACACTCCATCCGGCATTCCATCTTGCACAAAAACGATGGGCAATTTGGCGGTTATGGTATTGGCGGCCAGTGATGGGCGAATCAGAGACATGGGTTTTTCACGTGCTTGTGGCCTCCATATACTGAACTCTTGACAACTCGTTTTTGGGTTGTTATGGTGGGCGATTATTGGCTTGCTCTATTTCGGTATTTAGAGCATCATTAAATTTAATTTACTATTTTTAGAAGAGGTTTGACCCTCCAGTGGTCAACCTCTCAGTCTGTAAGGCTTATAAATACCACTGTGGTGGTCATACAATAGTTAAGAAGTTAAGAGGTCATGTGTTAGAGCAAAAGACAATTTTATCTCTGTTTTTCCATTTTCATTCTTCCAAATTGTGTAAACCTGCGTTTTTAAGTTTTAATGGTGAAATCGCTTTGTTGAGTTTGTGGTGTGCATTTGAGGGATGACCACAACTTTTTTTGGGGGGCACCAATAGTTTGGGTAGCTATCTTATCAGTTTATTTGTGAATTGGATAGCACAGATGCATTTTTATTTCATTTTTTGTATATGAAATGTTATTTACTTATTTGTTATTGTTCTAACCCTAAATTGCACCAGACATGCACACATGGCATCGTGCCATATTACTTGCTATCTTTTCCAAGACATCACTGAACAAATCTTCTAAAAAACCATTTTTTGAAGGTGTATGTGCCCTGCATCACTACTGCCCACGTACACATGCTTGATGCACCATTATAGCCCGCGTACACTCACAAAAAGCGCGAAAAATGAAAATTGCAAAGGGATACAGGTTTTTGGGCCGTTACCTAACCATTTGACTGCCCATAGCCAATCACCAAACTAGATAGCTATCTTTTTTCCTATAAAATAAGGTGTTGGGGTCCCATTTCAAGAAGAGAAAAATCAAGAGAGTAAAGAAACTCTGCCCATTTCAATATTCCCCCTTTGCCCCAATATTTTGCAACCACATTGTGAGTTTGACCCGGAAATCCTTTTTCATCCCTTTTTTCCTCCATTACAAACCCTTTTCCATTTACCTAGAGAGAACTGAGGAGGAGAAGAATACATGGAATAATTTGGTACATGGTGAAGGGGAGCCCAGGACCAAGTTCAAGGAGCAGTTATCGGTCTCATATTGTAAGTGAATTTGTGAGATTAATATAAAGAATTACTTTTCCCATCCTGCCAAATGATATCTTCAATCTTCATGATTTATTCATATTTTTATGATATCCAACCCACTAATCCATATATAGAATGCATGATTGTAGTTTCTTGTTTTTCTTTTGGTGAATGCAGGCTGGCCTTGGGAGGAGATCTGCAGACGATAAACAACCAAGTGCAAAGGGATCGACACCAGACGCGGAGTTTAAGGTAATCCTACTGAATCTGTATACTTTTTTTTTTTTTATGTATGATTGTGGGGCAATGTCGGGATAGTGGTTAAAAGTGGGAGACTTTAGATGGTTAGCTCTGCCTTCAGTTTAGAACCCTGGTGTAGTCCGTAGGGGTTTTCCCGCTATAAGAAGAATTGGCGACCATACTAGGGAAATATCTAGGGTTTTTAGGGGATATTCTTTTTGGGTGTTATAACTGGTTTAATTACCTTTTTTGAGTTTTTGTAAGTGCCTGAGTCTTTAAGGGATTCTGGTCTTCCATACCAGTATTCCCTGCCTTGACAGCTTGAATCTTGTTTTATTTTTTTTTAGAAAATTACACAAGTGTGTGCGGCCTGTAGTGGGTCTGCACGCGTACATACATGCCCTACCTTTAGACAGCCTGCATACATACGCAGGCTGCTGAAGTGTTAGTAGCGTGCCTGTGTTGAGAAAATATTTTTTAAAAG
>JASDQU010203510.1:4653-25084 GCA_032191745.1 Picea mariana
CAGTGGGAGTTTTGAGTAGGTATATGTCAAAACTAGGGAAGGAGCATTGGACAATAGTAAAAAGGGTTTTTAGGTATTTGTGTGGCTTTGCTAGCTATGGATTGTGTTACCAAGGAAGAGCACGATTGGACATACATGGATTTGTGGATGCAGAATGGGCTGGAGATTTGGATCATAGGATATCTACAAGGGGGTAAGTGTTTAACATGTTTGGAGGAGCAATCAGTTGGATGAGCAAAAGACAGGTTGTAGTGGCACTTTCAACTATATAAGTTGAATACATGGTAGACACTCATGCAATTAAGAAAGCAGTATGGTTACAAATATTGTGTTCAGGTATTGGGTTGGTACAACAAGTTGCGAGGATAGATTGTGACAGTCATAGTGAAATTTTTCTGGTGAAGAACCCGACTTATCATTCAAAGAAAAAGCATATTGATATTCAATATCACTTTGTGAGAGACATGGTTGAATAAAATAAAGTGTTTCTGATGAAGGTGGACACTTTTAAGAATTTTTCAAATTCATTAAAAAAATAAGTGAACACTGAGAAGTTCTCTTGGTGTATAGGATTCATGGGCATTGTTGCCCTGGATTGTTGACTATGTAACCCTGCAACCCCCCGTATGCAAAGAAAACAACAAGTGGGAGAATGTTGGGTATGTGTTATATTATTTGCATGACTAGGTCAAGTGTCTGCTACGTTATGCCAGACATGTAAGGGGGTTTGGGGGCAACACCCTCGAGAATTTGTTTTACTTGGGAAATGTGTCACATTTTTCCTCTTTTTTGTGTCGCTTCGATTTTCGTGTCCATTGTTGGGCGGTTTTTTGGCACATGGTTTTTTCCGATGGTTTTCTATTTTCGGTTAAGGAACTAGGGTTGTTGAATAATCCAGGTCATTGGGTTAGGGTTTTGGATGTCGCTGGCTCCTATATGTATATTGTATTGTAAAAAATGTATCACTATGAATGAATATAGAATATGTTGGTTTTCCCGGTTGGGTTTCCAAGGGAAAAATCTATGTGTAATGTGTGTATTTTCCATTGTATATTTTCTATTATTTTATTGAAAATTTGTTTACAGTAAAATATTGTACAAGGTTAAAATCTACAATATCGACCCACAATGTGTCCCAAGTATTCCACTTCGTTGGTCCCAAAGGAACTTTTGTTCTTTTTGAAAAACAATTGGTTTTCCTGTAGCAAGAAAAGGACTTTGTCCACATGGAGAAGGTGGGCATCCCAAGTGCAGATGTAAATGAGGATGTCATCAAAGAAAACCAAGACAAACTTTTGAAGGTAAGTTTTCAATATTTTATTCATGATACTTTAGAAGGTGGATGGGGAATTTCAATTACCAAAAGGCATGGCCAAGAATTCATGATGTCCTTCATGAGTTCTAAAATAAATCTTCGAAATATCTACCTCCTTCATTCAGATCTGGTGGTAGCCTGAGCGAAGGTCTAATTTTGTGAAGAAACATGCACTCTGGATTTCTTCCAACAGATCATCAATGACATGAATGGGAAACTTATCCTTGATGGTTAGTTTATTCAGGGCACACAAATATGGACACATGCACCAAGAATCGTCTTTCTTTAAGACCATCACCATTGTGGACGAATATGGGCTGGTACTTGGGCGAATTACCCCCACATCTAGTAATTCCTGTACTATCTTTTTTATTTAATTTTTTTGAGCAAATGGATATTTGTAGGGGCATACATTGTGGGGTTGAGTGCCCGAAAGGAGAGTGATGCTATGATCATGCTCACCTTGAGAGGGAGGTAAGTCTATTGGAACCTCAAAGACCCTGGGGTACTTGTCCAAGATTAGTTACAAGCTAGGAGAGACTTCAGGAGAGTCCTGATCAGTGACTTGGGTGACATTAAATTGAGCAATCACACCATGATGGCCTTTTTTCACCAATTTTTCTATCCTATGAGAGATGATGATTTAAGTGGAGAAAACTTGAAAGCCTCAAAGGGTATAATGGTGAGCCTCTTAGGTGATACTCATATATAAATCTTGGTAGTCCATTGTAATCGGTATGAGGGTGCAAAGCCATTCCACCCCCAATACAATATCACAACCACGCATGCAAATAGAGAACACATGAATTTTCATATGACAATCACCCATTTGGAGTTTGAAATTATCACAACAGCCTCCACACTTCATCGTACCACCATTATCTATGAGGATTTGAAAATTAGAAACTAGGCAGACAAAGTAATGGAGCTCCTCAGTGATCCCGCGATGAATAAAATTATGGGTGCTACCACTATCAGTCAACACCACGACCATCGTATGTTTGATGTATCCATTTATATTCAATTTTTGTGGGGCCCAAATACCCAAGAGGAAATGAAGAGATATGCCAGGTGTCATTGGTTCCAGAGGAGTTGCAACTAAATCTTCAAGGTGGACACTTGATTGGGAATCCTCTTAGTCAGGATCCTCATATAATGGGATGTATTTAGAGGAAGTGGAAGTTGATGCATCAATATGGAAGAAATTTGGTTCATGAAATTTATGGCTCGACAAATACTTGTCATCATAGTAATAACAAAGTCTTTGCTTGCAAAGTTCTTCCATTTCTGCTAGAGATACATTTTTGACTTTCAATGTTCCTGTCAGAGTTGAGGTATCCCCTTGGTGAGGACGATTGGGAAATGCAGTGCATAGAAGTTGGTACTGAAGAATGGTCTCTGCTTCCCTGGCTAATTGGCACACCCACAACCAAGTGTCCAGATGATGGATGCAAACATGAGACTTAATGGTGTCCTTTAATCCATTGATAAAACATTCAAGATAAAATTTATCCAATAATCCCTCAATGCGGATGGCCAACTGTTCAAATGTTGTGATGAAGTTGGTCACTGATCCTTTTTGTTTGAGCTTGGTAAGTCGGCCCAAAAAATGGGATTCCCTATCAAAACGAGCACAAACCGCTTTGGTGAACATGGTCCAAGTGAATAAGCCTGGATAACATTTCTTATGCCATTTCCACCATTTCCATCTTTCTTGATCCAAGTACAAAACCCCCACATGAAGTTTGGTCTCATCATCCCTAATATCATGGAGGGAGAAGTAGTGTTCCATTTGTGAAACCCATCCTGCCCGGTCATATCCATCAAATTTATGCATCTCAAATTTGGGCACCTTAGTCCAGGAATGTGGAGGAACCCAATGAGAGTGGGAAGAACGAGGATGCTTAGAATGGGAGGAGTGAAGATCCTTAGAGTGGGACTTATGGTGCTTCCCCTTGATGAATTGCGTCAAGGTGTTGAACTTATCGTTGAGGGACTCTTGGAATTCTTTGTGGAGGGAAATCATGACCACGTTCAGTGAGGTGACCCGACTGTCAAAGTCTTCCATGGTTTGAGCACGAGTCTGAGCATGGGACATGGGGAAAACTTAGGGAGAGCTTACAAACTAGGATAAGGAGGGTGGTGGGATAGGGGGACAATAGGGGGGTAGGAAAGGTTTCGAGCCACAAAAAGATAGGTTTAAAAGTGATAGGTACCACTGTGATCATAATGAAGAGAGAATTCAATGGGATAGGTATCAAATAGGGGGGCAGGAAAGGGGTCAGGCCACAGAAAAATAGGGTTGAAAATGATAGGTACCACTGCAATCAGGATGAATAGAGGAATCTAATGGGATATGTATCAAATAAGGGTGTGGGCAGCCCCATACTTTTTATTTTTATTTTTATTTTACCCCTGCAGAGTTATACTCCAATTTGAAGAATATTGCAGTGTTGAAAAGACCAAATTCTCAACAGGAAAAAACGTGTAGTAGTTTCCCAACTAGAATGTAGGAGGTAAAGTTACCCGACAATAGATCTTGTCTGTTCTATTTATTTTTTCATCCCAAGGGTTAGGGTATTCAAGGTTTCTACGGACAAGGGTTTTACCTATGCTATAGATCATTGATATACGTGCGGGGTCCAAGAGTAGTACTCGACCCAATATCTCAGGGCACCAACTAAGGAGGCTAGATTGTGCCCTTAGCCATACTACCCGACTACCCAGGTACGAGAAAGTATCTTCTCGACTGTTGTTCTCAGTGGCACTATAGTAGTCAGGAAACCGATTGGTTTATCTATGAAGGGCTTCAAGATATCTAGGCCTATCCATATACATGTGTTGTCTGATGTGCTACCACTCTAAGGAGTACTAATAAGGGTTACAAGGGTGGCCAACAATGTGCGCTTAAATACCACTTGTAGTTCTAGCGTGTATGCTTTCCTGACCACGGATTTATGCATTGAACGAGAGATCTATGTAGATTTAAGATGTCAGAATACATCTCTACCTTGAAAAAATAACCCACAATTTTTTGCCAAGGAAAGTGCTATGATACCACTTGTAAGGTACTAGATCTATTATAATAGCCAAAACATAAATATTGCAGAGAATAATAGTGGAACAACACAATAGATGAAACCACAACACCAAAATAATACCTTTATCATAGGAAACAATGTTCACTTGCCTCTTCGAGGGGGAAACCTCCAGCAGAGCAACACTCTATTACAATAATTCTCAAGACAAGCTATCTAATACCTCCTACTCTTATTTATACTAATTCTATCTTCTAGAGGAAGATATTGCAATTTTTTTGAGTGAAAGTGTTAGGGTCCTACCCAAACCCCCTTAGGATGTTTTATTAATGTATGAGGCCACCTTCCCTGAATAAGGCCCACTAAATAGTTAGTTAATACTCACTCATTGTAAAAAGGGTCCTGTTTATAAATAAGAACCAAATTAATTAACATGACCTCATTATAAGTGGGCTTGTAGGTAGTTATGAGTCTTTATGGATAAATATATATTGAGTAGAAGGTTATGTAATGTTTGGTCAATAACTGTTATTGTATTTGAGAGATTTTCTTTAGGAAGTTTCCCCCTTGAAGAGGCAAGATAACATAGCTCTATATTTTCTATTTTCATTAATACATGAGATATTTCTCAAGGTTCATCTATTTTATCTTATGTTATTTGGTTTTGCACTATATTTTATGTGAATTCTATGAAGTTTTGGGATTAGGTACAATACAAGCGGTTTCAAAGCTCTTTCCTGGGCAGAAAAAAGGGATGATTTTTTTCTCTTTTTGCCAAATTTTGATAAGGATTACACCATTTAAATAGATTTACGAAACTTCATGTGTAGAATTTGAAGAAACTATCCATAGAGACGAGTTCCTGTAAGACACATATCCAAGTTAAAAAAAAAAATCCAAAATGGAGTACGGGAAGTGTAGTTATCATTGATATAAAATCAAGCTTTTTTTAGGGTTTTTTCCGATGATGGTCACAAATTTTGCAAATTGGATATATTTTGATAGAGTGAACATATTTCAGTCAAAATAGTGCCACTAAATCCAAAGAAGCCATAGAATTTCATAATCGGGTTCAGAATAGGCAATCTGAGAAGTATAACAAAAGTTTTGATCATTTCACCTTTTCATCCTCAAATCCTACCTTGAAAAGTAAGTTATTTTTTGGTGATTGTAGAGATCTTTCTTGGTTCAAAAAGATATTAAATGTTTGAATTTTTTTAAGAGACATGTTTCGATGTCTTTAAATAACATAGTGGTATATTGTTCAATGAGTAAAGTTGTGGTTAGGGAAGAATACATGCATGAAATACAAGTGGAATCACATTGTTGGAAACCCTTATAACACATGTTGGAACCCCTTCGAGTAGTACTGCATTAGGTAGTGTATGTATACAAAATATCGATTCTAAATATCCTCAGGTATATAGGAATTCCCCTAGGCATACCTAAAACCAACTTTAGATAAGTTAATCTCCCATCTTGTTTCTATAGTACACTGAGAACAATAGTCAAGGAGATCATTCTTTAGTACCTGGGTGGTCGAGTAGTATAACTAAGAGAAGGAATGTGCCTCCTTAATTAAAACCCTGAGATATTGGAATAAGTACTATTGTTGGACCCCGCAAGTATATCAAAGAGATATAACACTTGACACTCATTTTTGCTCGACACATGATCACCTTTTTTAGTGAGCTCACCTATGGTGGAGTCCTATAAACCACCTCATACCAAATCCTAAAAAAATATGGCCACCTTCTTTACTATCGACRGATTGGATCAACTAGATGCTCGATACACGATTCTTAATAKATAGCTTAGGAAATTTAACATACCATAAATGGTTGGGATCAAAAGTTGTATGAGAAGTTGGACATCTTGGAAATTTTTTTGACTAAGAAGTTGGCACCTATGACAACTTAAGGAATACTAAAAGAATAACCTTGGAATACACAACACATTGAACCACACCAGGAATAAACTTCTCACTTAGGAATATTTAGCCACCTGCAACCCTCTTCAATTCCTCATAGCCATAAACCAATGGATAATAACATATGACATTGTTTTCGTAAGGTGGACTTGAGCAAGTTTCATGTTTATTACCTATGAGGATGGGTCACCGAGATGGACCATTACTTTTCCTTCTATGGAATTACTGATGACATGATGAAACTTAGGGTGGGAGTCTTGTATATGGATCTAGATTGATGGCAATGGCGGGAATGGAAAAAAAAAATCCTATACAGGTTACATTGTATGGAGTCAATTTTTTAAAGATATTGATGCATTTTTTGAGAGAGATACTGACTATTTAGGGAGGCTTACCAAGTTATGAAAAATATTATTAGTCATATAATTTATAGCAACCTTTGAGCAATTAGTCATCTTTATAGAAAAATTAACATAATCTTTCTATAAAGAATGTTTCATTAGTGGCCTCAAGGAGGATATTCAAGAAAAAGTCAGAATGCAACATCCCAATACATGGTTGGAATCATATCAAAGGGTTATAGAAGTAGATATGGTGATCAATGCACAAACTAGAAAACCCTCCTTTATTCCTTGCAGTTGACCTTCCTAGGTTAATCCCCAATCACAACCCCTACTCATCCCTTGAAAGTACAAAGGTTGTCTCCAACAGAAATGGTGGACTACCAAAAATGAAGACTCTGATATAATTGTGTTAAAAAATATGTTCTAGGTCATAGGTGTAAATAAAATAAATTGTTCCACATTGATATGACCACTCCATCCCTGAAAAAAGACAAAAATACCAAAGCAACATTAGAGTTATTGTTTGAATACACCAACACTCCTACTTATGTAGCTAGTGAACCACAACCCCTTTAAGAAGATCCCATAATCTCCCTACATGCATTATCAAGCATTTTGACTCCACAACCTTGAAACTTATGGGCTAAATCAAGCACCGACAAGTCATAGTCCTGGTTGACAGTGGTATTAATTGCAACTTCATTCACAAGTGAGTGGTAGAAGAAACCAATTTTTTTGTCCACTTAGTACACAACTTACGAATCATGATAGAAAATTGAGGTATGATGTAGTGTGGGGGAATATGTAAAAATGTCGAATTCTAGATGAGTGACTATCAACTAAAATCCCATCTATTTTCCATCAATATGGGTGGTTGTGATGTAGTCTTGGGGGTAGAATGGCTACATACTTTGGGACTATTCACCATGGATTTCAAGGAACCATATGTTAGTTTCAGTAAATAAGGGAATGCACACATCCTTAGAGGGATTTAGGCAGGCCCTCCTAAAATAGTTATATTTCATCGTATGGAGAAGTTATTAACGAAAGACCACTCTGACATTATTTCTCAATTTAATGCCATACAAGTTATTGAAATTTTGACACAAGAAACACACTTAAACTTGTAGCTAGTCCTTGAAAAACATCATCAAGTCTTTGAAACACCAAAGGATTTACCCCCTTCTCATGGAGAGCATGACCATGGTATTCCCTTGATTCTAGGAAGTTAACAACCAAATGTATGTCCTTATCAACACCCTTTTGCACAAAATAATGAAATAGAAAAGATCATTAAAGAACAATTGGAGGTAGGGTTCATACATCCCATTACAAGCCCTTACTCATCACCAATAGTCATGGTGTTAAACAAGGAAGGAACGTGGTGCATGTGTCCTAATTTTAGGGCTCTCAATAAGTTCATGATCAAGGAAAATTTTCCTATCCTAGTTATTGATGATATCTTGGATGAACTTCACGAATCCATGTTTTTCACTAAGATTGATCTATGTTCAGTATACCACCAAATCAGGATGAAAGAGATAGATATCCTTAAGAAAACCTTCAGGACACATGAAGGTCATTATGAGTTTCCATTGATGCCTTTCTATGTTTGTAATGCTCTATCCACTTTCTAGAGCCTCATGAACAAGATTTCCAAACCTTTCCTACACAATTTTGTGTTGGTCTTCTTCAATGATATATTGATCTACTGTAAAGCATGGGAATCACACATAGAGCATGTCGATAAGTCCTTGCAATTACCAAGGGACAACCAATTACTCATGAAGCACTCCAAATGTGGTTTTGGGGCTCTTGAGGTTGAATATTTGGGTCACATTGTAAGTCGAGATGGAGTATGAGTCAATCCCAAGAGAGTGGTTGCTATGAAAGATTTGCCCTATCCCAAAAAATTAAAGAGCTTGTGGGGATTGTTAGGAATTGTAGGCTACTATTTGTGAAAAATTATGGAAAAATTGCAACACCCTTAAATCCACTCCTTAAAAAGAATTCCTTTATCTGGAGTTAGGTAATAGCACATGCCTTTGCTGCTTTAAAGGATGAAATGTGCACACTCCAATATTAGCAGTGCCTGATTTTACTAATAATTTTGTCTTGGAATGTGATTCCTTAGGTAGAGGTCTCAGAGCAGTCTTGATGCAAGAAGGATTCCCCTTGGCATTCACTATTAAGCAGTTGTGTGACTGCAATTTGGGAAAATACACATATTAGAAGAAAATGATGGATATCTATCATGCAGTTGAGACTTGACACCCATATCTCACTGGGAAGAATTTCTAGATCAAGAATGACCATCATAGTCTAAAGTGCTTCCTCAAACAAAATTTTTCTTCACCGAAGCAACATAAGTGGGTCACCAAGATGTTGGGTATGATTATCAGATCATATATAATAAGGGTAAAGAAAATGTTTTGGTTGATGCTTAATCCAAACAATTTGAGGAGGATGGATCACTACTTGCCTTATGCTTACCAAGTCCAGGATGGATTGAGGAATCCCACAAGGAATTCCTGACAAAAAACACTTTATTTTATCTCATACAATGGATTCAGGAAAATCCAAACCCACCTAAAGGTTATGCATGGTATCAAGATACATTGCGGTATAAAGGGAACATTGTTATAGAAAAATATTCAACCCTAAAACAATGACTCTTATAAAAACTACATTAATCATCGATAGTAGGTCACTTTGGATTTCATAAAACCTATGAAGGAACTAAGTGCTCATTCTTCTGGGATAAAACAAAAATAGATATCTAGGATTTCATATCATCCCATGACACTTGCCAAAGAAACAAGGTAGACATGATGAAGATACTAGGAGCATTGCAACCACTAGCAATCCAAACACAAATGTGAACATACATGTCAATGGATTTTATTGTGGGACTCCCAAAAGAGGGTAACAAATCAATGACCATGGTGGTTGTCAATTGTATTTCAAAATTTGATCATTTTTGGTCCCTAGCGCAACCTTTCACTCCTTTCTCAATTGCCCAAGTCTTCGTGGATCAGATATTTAAGCTACATGGTATGCCCACTTCAATTGTCTCAGATTGGGATCCCACATTCACCAACAAATTTTGGCAAGAGATATTTAAACTTCAAGGTACACAACTAAATATGAGTATTGTATATAATCCCCAAGCTGATGGAGAAACATAAGTGGCCAACAAGTTCTTAGAAATCTATTTGCGATGCTCGGATTATGGAAAGCCACACCAATGGGCACAATGGATTCCCCTTTCCAAATGGTGTTACAATACCACTTACCATGGAGCTACCAAAATGAAACTTTATGAAGTTGTTTAT
Source organism: Picea mariana (assembly GCA_032191745.1). Classification (NCBI taxonomy): domain Eukaryota; kingdom Viridiplantae; phylum Streptophyta; class Pinopsida; order Pinales; family Pinaceae; genus Picea; species Picea mariana. The sequence continues at coordinate 14,616 of JASDQU010203510.1, forward strand.
GGAGAAAAACCCTTTTCATTAGCATCCTATGTACCAGGAACATCGAAGCTTCTTGTTGTAGATACAATGCTTCACACCAGAGAAGCCATTATTTGTATCCTCAAGGAAAACTTGGTTATGGTGAAAAATTGAATGAAACAACAACTTGATAAACATACGTTATAACGTTGCTTTTCCAAATGTGATCAAGTGTCTCTTCACCCGCAACCTTATAAAGAGATCTCACTCAACGATAATGATCCCTAGAATCTAGCTTCCAAGTTATATGGTCCCTATCAAATCATACACTGCATTGGACAAGTGGCCTACAAGTTGTCTCTCCTAGCCCACTCCAAGATTCATCCAGTATTTCATGTGTCTTATTTGTAGAAGGTTGCAATATAGAATTGCAAAGTGTAGACTAACCTACCAAAACTTGATGAAGAAGGTTCAATTTGTCTCTAGCCAGAAGAAATATTGGATACCGAAGAGTGTTAGTTATGCCATCACATGATGAGGGAAGGATTGATCCAGTGGAAATATATGCGACTAGAGGATGCCACATGGGAGTCGACAATGATTATAGAACAATTTACTCACCTTCAACGTTGAGGACAACACTGCTTTTGAAGGGGGAGGGAATATTAGGGTCCTACCCTAACCCCCTTACTTAGGATACTTTATTATTGTATGAGGCCACCTTCCTTGAATAAGGCCTAATAAATAGTTAGTTGATAGTCACTCATTGTAAAAAGCATCATCTTTATTAATAAGACCCAAATTAGTTAGTAGACTCTCATTATAAGTGGGCCCGTAGGTAGTTAAGAGTCTCTATGGATAGCTATATATTGATTTGAAGGTTGTGTAATATTTGGTCAAAAATTGTTATTGTATTTGAGAGCTTTGCTCTAGGAGGTTGCCCCCTTAAAGAAGCAAGTAAACATAGCTCTTTATTTTTTATTTTCATTAATACAAGAGATATATCTTTTTCAAAGTTCAACTATTTTCTCGTGTTCTTTGATTTTGAGCTACATTTTATGTGAATACTCCAAAGTTTTGAGATTAAATACATTACATAAAACCCAAGTAATAGATCATAATTATTACCACCATTATTAATATCTTGTTTTCTTCTTTACATTATTCAATTAAGAAAGAAACCCTCTATTTATGCATAATTAACTTTCTATAAACATTCAATAAAATATTATAAACAAATATAATCAACTTTCTAAAATACTCTCAAAAAACAACATAAGATAATCATAGACAATAATTCAAACGACTTGATTAAAGTGCAAACATATTTGGTTTATCGTGTGGATAGCTTACATAAAGGTACACCTTGAAATTTTCTTTCACTTGAGATGATGCCCTAAACGATAAATAACAGTTAATGTTTATGCTTTTGCGATGTTTAATGTTATTGAATGTTATAATATGTACTATATTAAAATAAAGTTTTTTTTTAAATAACAGTTAATGTTTATGCTTTTGCGATGTTTAATGTTATTGAATGTTAGAATATGCACTCTATTAAGATTAAGTTTTTTTTTAAGTCAAAATTTTTATCATAATTTAGTTGTTAATTAATAACGAGGATAATTATTAGTGGTTATTATTCACATAAGTAAGTTGGTTCATCATCGTTATTCAAAGAAAACCATGCATACTAGAAAAACCAACTCTTAACCAATTATAAGTAACCTTAAGTCTTACTCTAAAACAAAAATCACTTTCAACTTAGATAATATACATACCAAAAACACTTTTTCTTATAATCATCGATAAGACTACCTCTAATAAAATTATTATTTTTTAATAATATTTAACCTTAATCCTGTATGAAAAACCAAATATTAACCCTAATTACTATTTAACCTCTTATCTATATGAATAAAAAGTCAAATACTTATAAAATATTTCTCATTTAAAATTAATAAATTAATATTTGAGGTGATTTTAGAATATGTCTAATCTTTAGAGAATGATTTGACCATGAAAATGACCTACATCGATATTTGTTCGATGAATTTTATAAACATTTTAAACTTATTAACCTAGAGTTTGGAAAATTCTAAGTAATGAGTTTGAAAATATCTAGTCCCAAGTAACTAAAAATACATATAAAAAACTTTTAGTAAACAATTTATTTTCACTCTGGGTCACGGATTTGAGAGATTATATATATATATATATATATATATATATATATATATTCTCAAATAGTAGTTTGTTTTCATAAAATTTTTTCCCATTTAGTTGGAAAGCATAAATGTTGTCGAATTTTTGTCAAAAATCTTAAAAGAATAAAATAACTAAAATCTAAAAAGACAAAAAAAAATTAAAATATGCTAAACCCTAAAATAATTTATTTTCATAAAAAAATCATTGTCCATTTAATTGGAAAGCATAAATGTTGTTTATTTTTTTTGCCTAGGGATAGGGATCAATATATAAAGTATTTTCTAGAACATGCTCTATACAAAGCTTTGAAAGAAATAAAACAAGAGAAACAAAAATCTCTTGAGGGTGTCCCTAGAGTAGGACAAAACCCTCTAGAGGGTTCCTAAATGATCTTACTTTCTCTAAATATCAGAGGTCTAGGAATTTCTTCAAAAATATTTTTACTAGTTATACTAATTGAAATTAATAAGCTAGGTGTTTTAATGCTTCAAAAAACTATCCGAGAGGGACATAAAATGGTTAGATAATTAGGTAAGTTGTTGAAGGATTGGTATTTTATGTTGTTAGATGTAGCAAAAAATTCTATAGATGGTTATGACACATGGGAGGAGATCTATAACTCTAATTCATTTTATTGTCATTAATTTAGGAATATAGACCAAGTTCATTTTCAAGGATTTGGGCAAGACTCTCTTTGTTATTAATTGTTATGGTCCTTATGAGGAAATATAGAATTTTTAGAATTTCTTTTTTAATATCCAATATACTAAAGAAGAAAGAGTGATTGTTGGAGGTGACTTGAATTTCAGTACTTCTCAAGTTGATATTTGAGGATACAGTACAAGAGTGGATATAGAAATTGGATATTTCAAGCATAATATAGACTCATGATAGAAGTTTTATAGATGTTGAACCCTTAAATCATGTTCCTATGTAGAGGAACAACAAGGGTGGCATAGAAGGTGTAACTAAAAGGTTGGAAATATTCTTAGTCTCAAAAAGTATTATGTCTGAGGTAGACTGTATCAAATCTTGGGTGATCCTTGTGGATTTTTCTAATCATTATACAATTATCCTACAAATGGATAGACAAAATAATAAGCCATCCAATATATACAAATTTAATCCTTAGTGTCTAGAAGATGTCGAGTAAATATGTTTGATTGAAAAGGAGTGGATTAGATTTAATCCAAACTCCAATGAATCATCCTACTTCTAGGTCATCTGTGCTCTCAAAAAAGTGAATAAGGCGTCACTTGATTGGGTATCCGAAAAAAGAGAAGAGATGGATAAATGCAGAAAAAACATTTATTGGATCCTTTTGAAATGGATGGACTGGGCATCTTCAATGAGGAGGATAGAATGAAAATTAATGAGATGGAAATAAAAAACCAGAGTATTTTAACATGGAGAGAAGAGAAATGGTGAATGAAAAGTTGAGCGATCTAGATTGAAAAGGGTGATGAATACACATAATTTTTTCATAACTTCACAAATCACATAAAACATATTAACATAATTTGGAAGATGAAGAACTATGAAGGTAATATGATGTTTCCAAAATTGATGAAGTAGGATTTGCACACTTCTAGAATATCTACAAAGATCTAAAGTGGAAAACATAGCTAAAATATTAAAGATTGCATCCTAATTTGAAGAAAAATATCTGAATATTGATGGAGGAGGCCTCAAAGGATGATTTGTAGACTATTTTGATGTCCTTCAAAAAAGATAATATCCCAAGGCTAGATGGGTGGAACGGTTTCTATTTCCCTAAATGCAATGTTCCTGGCTTTAATCCCAAAAAAGGAAAATCTAAATTGATATTCTTAGATGTTATATCACAAGAGAGATTTGGATTTTGGATAGATAGGAAAATTCAGGAAGTAATTGGAGCAACATAGGAGGGTATACGTTGCATCAAAGTAAAAAATCCCAATACAACTATCTTAAAACTAGATTTGTTAAAGCATACTACTGGACTAGTTGGTTGTACTTAATAATTTTGCTTCTTTAGGTAGGCTTCTGTTTCCATGTAGTGATGTGGATCATGGGGTGTATCTTTGTGGTATATTTTGTGCTTCTTATCAATGGCTCAACTATAAAATTCTTCCAACCTTCATGAGCTCTCTGCCAAGGTTTTCCTTTATGACCATTGTTATTCATTTTGGTAGCAGAGGGCCTCAAGATAGGTCATTCTTGTAGTTATCATTACAAGGGTGAGGATAGGTTATTCTTTCAATATTGYCCATATTTTTTGTTGTTGATGATATCTYATTATATAAATGGAGGCTTCAAAGAATATTCCAGGTTGAAGGAAGATYTATGTTCATATAGAAAAKCCACAAGCTTGGAGATAAATTTGCAAAAATTAACTATATGTTTCAATGGTTTGGAGGCAGAGGTCRTTCAAAGATTACTMTTGGAATTTCCACTCAAACWTATTAACTTCYAGGAAGGATTTATATACCTAGGATTTTGGTTAAAAACCAATGGGTATGGTAAACAAGATTGGGGTTGGTTAATAGAAAGAATTGAAGAATGGATAAATAATTAAATTTATAGTTGGTTATCAATTGGTGTTTGATTGACTTTGGTTAAATCTGTGTTGGAGGCGATCCCATTCATTTGGAATTCACTAGATTTTATTCTGAAAGGTGTTTTAGAGGCCATCAAGAATATGTATATACATTTTCTATGGTCCGAAAAATGTAAAAATGATCACATCCCATTAGTTAAATGGAAGACAATTGTAGTKCCAAAGGAATATGGGGGTTGGGGTCTAAAAAATGTACATGTTTTTTTCTTGTCATTAGTAGCAAAGAATATTTGGAAGGTATTGACCAAAAGGGGTTTGTGGAGAGATATTTTAGAGGTTCTTTTCTAGACTCAATGATAAAAAAACCCAAGAAAATATATAATAAATGCATCCAATCAATGGAAAGATTTCATCAAATATTTTCTAGTAATAAGTGACCATCTAGCTTGGAAGGTAGGTTCTAGGGAAAAAGTGATACTTGGCACAAATGCTATACTGGGCTATGGAGAGGGTTATCTTTTGTTAAATGAATCCATTTATTCCTTACATTATAATGGATTCTTTACTTTGAATCAAGTTGTAGATGAAGTAAACACAAAAATATGGTCACAAAGATGGTGAATGAATGAATATTTAGGTCTAGAAGGTAATTATATAAATGAATGGAATTTTTTTATTGGTTGCTTAAAGAAAATACATATTAGATTGAAGGAGGACCTAGATGAGTTAGCTTGGGAAAAATAAAAATAGGAGGTGAATTCACTGCAAATCTTGGGTATAGCATTATGTTTGAATCTATAAATCTAGAACCAAGGTGGAATCATGTACGAAAGATCAAGGTTGGAAGAAAATCCAAATCCTCCTTTAGTTGGATTTGAAAAATAAGGTACTGGCCTAGGCTTTGTTGTAACAAAGGAACAAACGATGCCCTAATATATGTTTTTTGTGCAAGAAAGAATATGAATACATTGTCATCTTTTTATTCACTGCTCTTATTCTCAGGCACTATGAAAGGAATTAAAAAATATAACTAGAGTTGAAAATGCATGGCATGCAAATACAATTGTAGAGTGTCTTAGAGCTTGGTATATGGAAAAAGAATTAACAAAGTACATAACAATTCCATGCGGTCATATGGGATATATGGTTGGAATGAAACTTGATCATTTTTTGGAAAATCCTATCCCAAATTTTCATGGATATTCACATATTTATGCTCTAGGCTAAAAATGCATCACTTGGGAATTGGAAAGGGTGCCAAGACAGATGCAAGAGGTACAAATCGAAAAATCTATCGTCTAGGTTTTTTTTTATTGGGCTTCTTATAATGGTGGAACTATTAGTAGTGTTGGAGGGGTCTTATAATTCTCCAAGGATCATTATATCAAATTTAAAGCAAGTATTGGTTGATCTAACAACTTAGCAGAACTTATTACAATAAATTTAATAAAGAAAATTTCTTAGGAAATAAATATTTCGAATTTGCAGATTTATGGCGATTCTTCTTTAGAAATTATTTGGATGACTGGAACTTCACATCTCCAAAATGTCATGCTCATGCCCATGGGTGATTGTATTAAGGATATTAATCATATAGTTTAACACACTTCATTCTCCCATGTATACATGTAACTCTATACAATGGCTGACAAACTATCTAAAGAGGGTTTGCAAATTCAGGAAGACCAGATGATTTTGATTAACTTCAGGAATGGATCTTTTGCAAATTTATATTAGTCAATCTAAATTCCATTTTTATATGCTATTATTTTTTTCTTTCAAATCATGATATATCAATCTCGTAATTGTTTAGGGGATCATAATGGAAGCTGTAGAATCTTCTTGATACTTGATGATTTTTTTTTAGAGAAATCTATATTTCGAATAGACATTTCTTTCCTCTCATGATTTATATGAGTTTTCGGGGATAATATCTAGTAAGGTTTCAATTTTGAAAATTTTTGGGGACAAGTCTGGCTAAGGAGAAGGCCTCTTTTGAAGTGCTTTATGCACCTGAAACATGTTTTCTTAATATGTTACGTGGAAACAAATTTATGATTGAAGATAAAAAAAAAATAACTTAAATTGTATTATTAACCATGCCAACCATGGTTGATTTTTTTTATCTGAATTTAATTCTTCATCATTTATATTTTAATTAATTTTATTTAATTTTTTATTATCTTTTCTTTCCTAAAATAATTATAGGCACTATTAACATGTAGAAGTATTTTCATTTTTTTTAATCCTTTGGTAATGTTTGAAGTATTGAAGGTAAACTTAAACCTATAAAAGTTTATAAAGCATCACATCAATGTCATCCGAGAATCATGGTATTGGTATGGCTAAGGTAAAATAGGCACATGTTGTGGGAAGTAATGTGATTAGGAAACACAACCATTGTTTCCATGTATGGGAAAGTCCTCGCTATCTTGCCCATATTATTTTACACATCTTAGTGTATAATAAATAACAATACTAAACCATCAGAGGACATAAACCATAATTATCAAATTATTTTCACACTATTTAAGACTTACACATATACCACTAAGTTAGCTCAAGAAGCATGAACACAGCCCATAATATTAACACATGTATCACACAACTTGTAAATTGTTGGAAGATCTTATTGCGGTTTATATTATATTACATGTGGTACAAGCTCTCACTTGATTTAATTTAACTATACAATCGTGATCTACTTATACATCTAAATGACTTAGCATTCACTATTGGGTTGACATGCCAACCCCAAATAAGTGTGACTTACATTATAGTCAACCCAAACAAATGCATAGAATGGACAAATACATAACCAAATAAAAAACCAAATACGTTAAATAACACATCAATAAGTAATGCATATTGATTTAATCCCAAGTGCTATCCATGGCTCAATAGTTTTATATGTGAATTTCTACAGTCTATTATCCACATTGGTTTGATCCTTCAATAACATGAATTTGGCTTCATATAAACATATAGGATTGATATAATTCTCTCGTAACCAACACTCAACACTCAACATAAAACAAAATACTCATCCAAAATCTCAAATTCTAATCATCTTTTTATAGTATTCATGCCACTGATATACATGAAAAATCCCATAAAAATAGGTACACAAAACAAACTATTCACTTCAATCAAGTTAACTTACACTCTTGTTCTCCAACTACTTGATTGTTACATGCCACCTTAACAAATTATTTCCTATAACACATTGACACCTTATACCACACAAGTTGATGCTCCATAATTGTTTACTAGACATATCTCCAACTACTGTCATAAAGCCACTCACCCATCAATGCCCTTGATGGACATGTGGCTTATACATCATTACACATGGGAAATGAAGATGAAGTAAAGCATTATCGCTAGTGAAATATATATTTTCATGGATGCAAAACAAAGAATAAGGTTAAAACTATAGTCTAAGGAGGAAAAGCCCATAAATCATTCATCCAATTCCTAAAATGAGTTGTATCCTCTTAGCTACATTCGTTATTTGAATTTCCTTCATTGATAATGGTATTGTATTATCTAGGTGCTCACAATTTGTAAGTCTTTGACCTAGGATTATGCATGTCCAAACTCTATGTCCATTTCCTTCTTTGTCCAAGCATTGCTTTTCTTCTTGGAGTCTTATAAACATATAATATGGTTTTCACCCTAACCCAATGTCCAATATGATTTCCCCTAATGTTATCCTATTTTTTCCTTCCCAAACATCCTCTTTTAGTTTTATTCTTCATTGTTTGAAGTCCTTTTAGGGAAAATCTATCCACGTGATGATCTTCCCACTGTGTCCTTCACTTTTTTCCTCGACCAAGATTTTTTCAAAATTAATCCACCCTAAAAGTACACAAATTTTGCACAATAAAATATTACACACATAAACATAAGAATACACTTACAAATACGTACCAACATCTTATCACAAGTTGGTACAATAAATTCCTTCAAGATTATACAAACTAGGTCTCTCTAATGCTCTCCAAATCCTAGCTAGGGCATCCACCAACAACATAAAACTACAAAAACAAATACTAAGGCGTAATAGACATCCAACCACTGCATGCTATTAAGCCAACCAAAGGCTCCAAGAGAAACTATCATTAACACCAAGAAGTCCACCCCTAATATTTCAACAAGATTTATTGATAAACATAATATAATCAAAGAACTCTAAGTCTTATATAGGGTTTCTTTTCCATAAACCCAAGGTCCTTCTTGCACAATAACTCAAATCCTAGCACTTCAAGTCTTCTCTAGGTTTTTCCTCTCACAAACCTTAATGCCTTCCTCCCTTGCATAAGGACAAGTACACATACTCAACTTAAGTTAATATTCAAGATACAAATGATCTAATGAACTTTAACATGATCTAAGAAAATATGGTTCAAGTAAATCCTCTCTCCTCCCTTTATATAGAATATGTGAGCGAGGCCAACAACAGTAAGGTGGACAAGCTCCACAAACAACTATCTCAATTTACCTAAATAATCGTTATCCAAGTCCAACTATGGAGAACTCCAACTCTAAGGTGACACATATCAAGCTCCAAGGTAAACATGTTCATCAAGAAAGGGTCCCAAGGAAGAATGATCCAAAAGATCAAGTTCTATTTCTCTCCTAAAAAGGTATATAATGCTCCAACCACTACCTTCTCAACCATGTGTTCCTTTGCATCCACCATCCATCTATTAATGCTCCTCAACCCAAGCATTCTCAAGTCAAGCACAAGTCTCCATGTAAACAACCAAGTGGTCCCACACTACCTAATGCTGAATAACCTCCTCTTGAATGCCCTAATGCTCCTCCTGCATATAGGTTCTCCTCCTAAGAAAGAAACCAAGCCAACCATGTGTGCCTCATGAAGAACATCACCATGACACATCGAATACCAACCTCCTAAGGAAGTGCACCACATAAGCATCAAGTCAAGGTCTAGTAATCCATGAGTAATCTATATCCAATGTGTATATCCACTAACAAACAACAAAGGGTAGGAATCAAACATGTTGGCCCTTGACCAAGTTTTGGAGATCCTTGGTCAGGTTTGACCTATTTTGGGACTTCGACAGGCCATCGAAGGTGGAGCACAAGTCGAAGCAGAGATTGCGGGATATCGGCCCCTTTTTAGGGATTTTTGGGTTTTGGGCTTATGTAATGGGTATGGGGATGTCGACCCATGGGTTTACCCATGTTTAGGCCCATTTTATAATGTATAAATAGATTTATATGCGATGTAAGAAAAGACAAGAAGGACAATATAGACATATATGTGATGATGTGCTAAGTGCGAGTGATAGTGTACATGCTTTGTGCATAATGTGTGAATCTTGCAAGGCTAAGTGCAAGTGACTATAAGAGATTGTGTAAAGGTTTTGTGTTGTAACCTAGCTTGGGGAAGGAGGATCTCGATGAGTGCGCACAAATCTCTTATCCTATGTGGAGTAGGACCTTGTGGCTTTGTGCATGTAGACTATTGAATGAATATAATAAAGAGAAGAAGAGTTGGTGGACGTAGCCCCAGGTTGGGGGTGAACCACATATATCATGTGTTATGGTTTCTTTGTACATTGTGATTATTTTATTGTTCATATGGTTAATGCTTAATATAGTAATGTATGCCTAGATGGACATGATATGATAGCTTAGTGCTTAGTGATATGAATGAATGTTAGATCTGATCTATCGTTCCATGCTAGGTGCTTAGATGTGTTATATCTAGTTGAATATTGTGCTACTCTAT
>JASDQU010203511.1:7265-19001 GCA_032191745.1 Picea mariana
CATTGAAGGTACAAATCTGAACTAGTGGCATAGTCCCATGGCTAGATGTTTCCTATTGTGGCTTGTGGAATTCCTTTCACATCTATATACAACCCTACACTAGATAAATATCTAGATCATGGTTTGTATAGTAATCGATCATATGGATTATTCCTACGTGTCAAGGTATTAGATCATGCCAAAATCCTACAAATTCCACTCTACTTCATAGGGTTGGGACCTTTATTACCTATAATTATTTGCAATTTGTTAGTATACTATGTATTCAAGCAATTAGGAATCTTGGCAATCGGAACAAGGGAGTCTCTCGATTTTGGTTCGAAGCCTCCATGATCCAATTACAATGGATGACATCCCCATGTGTTTCAAGGGGGGATTTGTCTCCAAGGGTGGGGGAACATTTGGATCCCATTTTTTAACTATATCTTTGTATATAATATAATATCTTGCAATAATGCATCTTCTTAGGAATAACTTTTCATTGCATTCAATGACTTTATAGACCATCTTTTGTATACTATTGTAAATCAAATCAGGAAAAAGATCCATCAGTCTACATAGTAATTATCTTCGAATAGTTTTATAAATTAAAGATATAATTGTAAAAATAGTGACATCGATCTAGTTCCAAGAATTATAAATAATTGTTAAACACACGCAAAATAATATTCCAAATAATATAAATGGTTGATAATCAAATTTTATTTTCAAAACAATTTTCTAAAACAAAATCAAAATATATTTATTAATTAGTAAAATAATATGTTAAAATATTTAACAAAAAAAATTATTCTTACCAAATCTCATATTAATTTATAATAAAAGTGTTTGTTAATGTGTCTTACAACATTGAATGAAGAATCGAAAATAATCAACTTCCATAGTTATTATAGTTCATTGTTTAAAATTTCCTCTACATCAAGGAATCACTATATCACTTTAAAGATAATATCATTTCAGTGACAATGGAGAGACAATGTAGGTGAGTTAGTATAGTAAACTTTAATTGTATGCATCCTTTATCGTATTCAATAGCATTTGAATGGTTGTCGTATAATCTACACCCCTTGTTAATAATTATGTTGTTAATAATGGTTGTATACTCAATGCAATCTAAAATTTCATACACCCTACACCTATTTTGAAAGAGTGTATGCAATTTAAATGTGTATAATTTTTTAATTGTCTCAAGTAAAACATAATGTTTAAATTCAACACTTTATAGATATCTATGTTTTTTGGGGGGCTTGAGTGTGAAAAGTTCAAGTTCTAGGTGACTAAAGTCTTTATAATCTCAATCAAACAAGTAGATTGTTGAATTTAATTATTGCATAAATAGATTTAAGACAATAGCATTAATCGCATAATAGCTGGAAATCAAATAGCAGAAGCATAAAAATTTAATTTCACACAACACATGTAATTTCTCCTTCAAAAACAGATTTTCATTCCTTCGAAAAACTTACAAGGAGACCTCCACAAGCTACCCAAAAATAACACTACACAGACACCAAAAAACACCTCAAATTGAGGGAACAACTTGTTGGGAGAGTACGGCCTGCTATATGGCGTGTTCTTACAAGCTGTAAAATGATAGTACAGTTTTTTCCATACAATTACATGAATCTATATGGTATTTTCTGTACGAATATACGAAACTCTTCCGTATGTTGTACAAAATTGTACGGGGTTGTTGCATGCTATTGGAAACGTCTCTTTCATGGTTGTCTACTCTCTCTCCCTCTTTGTCGCTCAATTTTTTCAACTTCTCAAGTGTTCAAGTGTCTCTAAAATATTTATCTTGACCTATATTTATAGTTTTAGCTGAGACCAAAACCCTAATCTATTTATGAGATTACTCCTAGTCTAAGTCATGCATGCATGAAATACACTTTTTAGACTTAACTACTAAAAATAAGACTTTCACTTTTAACTAAATTGAATTACAAAATAGAATTTACTTTTCAAAAACAGAATCACTTTTTGAAAATAGAATTACTTTTCGAAAATATCTCGAACTACTTCTCACACTTTCACATGGAACCTGTGTGTAATTTTATGTCTGAGTTATAATCCTCAACACTCTCTCTTAGTGAGGAATGAATTCTGCACCAATCCAAGTTTGTCTATGAATGCCTCAAACTTCCCTTTTTCCAAGGGCTTAGTCAGAATATCAATGACTTGTTGATCCATGGGAATACACTGGAGAGTCATTTCTCTCTTATGAATATTTTCTCGTATGAAGTGATATATGATATCTATATGCTTGGACCTATCATGAAACATTGTATTCTCAGAGAAATTGATACAACTATGATTGTCACAGTGAATGACCGTAGGATCTAACTCCTAATAAAAAAATATTACAAGTAACTTGCAAATCCAAATGGCCTCACAACTAGTCATACTAGCTACCATGTATTCTACCTCTATTGAGCTAAGTGCCACGAAAGTTTGTTTCCTTTTGAACCAAGATATCATCATCGATCCCAAGCTAAAGCAACACTTTGAGGTGCTCTTCATGTCTATTGCACTACCTTCCCAATATGAGTCTCTATACCCCTGCAACTTCACTTAACCATCTCCAAGATATATCAGATCATACTCCATTGTGCTCCTCAAATACCTGAGCACATGTTTTTTTGCTACCCAATGCTCATGCCTTGTCTCCACCATGGAATGACTCAAGGTGTTCACTGCAAAACATATATCTAGACTTGTGTTGACCAAATACATCAAATAAGTTATCAATTTCCTATACAATGTCTGATCCACTAACTCTAAATTTGAAGTTGTCACCTTCTGCAAATTAGTGAGCATGGGTGTGGCCATAGGTTTGTAGTCCTCCATCTGAAACCACTTCAAGATTTGAACTGCATACTTACCCTACCCAAGGAAAATATTCCCTTGTCTCTGCGAAACCTCCAATCCCAAGAAGGAATGCATCATGTCAATATCCTTCATTTCGAACTTAGCTTCCATGTTTGTTGTGCACCCTGCAATGAACTTCTTTGCACCTATCAAAACAAATTCATCTACATATAACACCAAAATGAGAAAATCAGACTAAACAAATATATAATATAAGTTAGGATCTACTTTGGTTTAGTGAATCCCATACTCTACATATATCCATGAATTATAGAATACCATCCTCTCGGTGTCTACTTGATTCCATACAGAGATTTATTAAGCCTACACACATGGGACTCCATCCAACTTAACTCAAATCCCTGAGGTTTCTCTATGTACACTTCTTCCTCAATGATCCCATTAAGGAAATTTGTTTTCACATCCATTTGATGTATCCTCCAACCCATAAATGAAACCAAGGGCATAACTTCTCTAATGGAAGTGTACCTGTCAGTTGGAGAAAATGTATCCTCGTAGTTCACTCCCTCTCTTAGAGAGAACCCTCTCACCACAAACCTCACTTTCAACTTCTCAATGCTTCCATCTGTAGCATGCTTGATCTTGTAGAGTCATCTAGAACTCACAAATGAAATCCCCTCTAGTATTGGCACTATGTCCCAAACATCATTCTTCGTGATGGAGGTGTACTCATACACCAGGATATCTCACCATACCTACTAGTCTGATGCCTCAAAAAAACTAGAAGTCTTGGAATCTAGAATTTTGTTCATCAATGTCGTATAGTATGGAAACTTCTTCGGAGGTATACTGTCTTTGAATGTGCTCATAGGAGTCTCAACATGATCTTGATAATCCCTCAATTTTTTACTAAACCATCGAGGTATCTTGATAGAAGTGGAAGGGCCTTCTATCTTCCCTTGTTCACTTAAAGGTTGTTGTACTGGCTTGGAAATCACTAGTGACCCCAGTTCAACCTTTGGAGCTTCCTACTCCTCATACTTTGCCACTAGAGTAGGCTCATGAGACTTCATGGATCCAAAGTCTGCCTCAAACTTTACATCCCTACTTACTATTGTCTTCCTCTTCTCTAGATTATAGACCCTGTAAGACTTTGAAGTCTCATTGTAACCCACAAACAAACATTTCATGTTGGAGGGCTCCAACTCGGTATTCTTCTTTACGATTACATGGATATAAACTAGACATCCAAATATACAGAAATGAGTCACCTCTAGATTCACACTAGTGAATTATTCCTCTAGTGTCGTGTCCTCCAAGATCTTATGAGGACACCAGTTCTAGATGTAGATTGTTGTGTTATATGACTCTGCCCAAAGAAACATGGGCAAGTCATGGTCATGTGTCATGACCTTAGAATCCCCTATTATGGATCGATTCTTCCTCTCTGCAACCCCATTCTATTGTGGGTTGTATGGAATTTTTTATCTCCCCCTTGATTCCTACGTCCTTGTAGAAACCCTATAAATCTTTGGAGGTATACTCTCCCACATTGTCCAATCTCAATAATTTGATCTTTTTTCCTATGTGATTTTCAACTAGAGCTTTGAACTCCTGAAACCTGCTAAACACCTCATCATTGTTCTTTAATAAATAGATCCAAGTTTTGCGATATAAATCATCAATAAAGAAAACATAATACATACTTCATGTTATTGGTGCTACTGAAATCGATCCATAAACAATTGAATGTACTAGGTCTAAAATCCCCTTAGACCTATTCTCATTACTTGGGAAAGAAGCCTTGACATGCTTTCCAAGAGTGCACCCTCTACATACACCATATTTCTCAATACTGAATTTTGGAAGACCTGTGACCATCTCCATCAGAATTGGAAATGCCTTGTGATGTAGGTGTTCCATCCTCTTGTGCCACAACTCGTACAATTTATCACTATTATGGACCAAAGCTCGAAAAGGTTTGCCCTGAAACCTATACAAATTTCCTTCTCTAACCCCTATTACTTGAGTTGTGTCTCGGCTAGAATCATTTGGCCTAGTGAGGACTTGTTGGTTCTTGAACTCGACTGCAAATCCCTTGTTGGCCCTTGACCAAGTTTTGAGGATCCTTGGTCATGTTTGACCTATTTTTGGGACCTCGACAGGCTGTCGAAGGCAGAGTGCAAGTCAAAGCGGAGATCACGGAATCTCGGCCCCTTTTTAGGGATTTTTGGGTTTTGGGCTTATGTAACGGGTATGTGGATGTCCGCCCATGGGTTTACCCATGTTTAGGCCCTCTTTGTAATGTATAAATAGAAGTCTAGGCGATGTAAGGGATGGTCGGAGAGGAGGTTTTTGGTGCTATGTTAAGTGAAAGCAATGATTGTAAATGCTTTGTGCATACTGTGTGAGATTTGCAAGGCTAAGTGCAAGTGATTGTAAGAGACTGTGAAGACACTTTGTGATGTAACTCAGGGAAGGAGGATCTAGCGGAGTGCACGCAGATCTCTTGTCCTCTGCGGAGTAAGATATCATGGCTCTGTGCATGTAGAAGATTGACATAAATAAATAAAGAAGAAGAGTTGGTGGGCGTAGCCCCAGGGTGGGGGTGAACCATGTATATCACGTGTTGTGGTTGCTTTGTGCTTTATGGTTGTTCTCTTGTTTATGTGGTTAAATGCTTAGTGAACTTATATATGCTTAGAAGAATCTAATATGGTAGCTTAGTGCTGAATAATGTGAATGAATGCTAGATTTGATCTATGTTGGTATGCTTAGTGCTTGAATCTATTGGATCTGTGTGAATATTGCGTTGATCTATTATTAGGGTTTAGTTGCACTGTAAACTAAGACTGACTATTAATGAACTATAACTGCTAAGTGCTCTGTTAAGGTGTTACAATAACATATCTGTGTCCCGGCTAAGGTTGCAGACATCTGAGTCCTGCAACCACCCCTACCTCTACCTCAGGTGAGACTTCATCTACTTCGCAGGTGTTGCCGAAAGGGCCGGTAGTTAGGGTTTTCTTGGTGCACTATTGTAAGTGTTGAACCCTGGGTCTACGCCTGTGCCAACAAATGGTTCTGTTGGTGGGACTTGAAATTGTGATTGCTGGGAACTATTGAAAAGAGAAAGCTCTGTGCGTAGATCTGTTTCCCTAGTGTGCAGTATTCTACTTGACCTATGAAGCTCTGTGCCAAGAAGAAAAGTTAGATCTAAAGAAAATAGGTAAGACCTGAAATCTTTGTGCTATGATAAAAGTAAACTAAGAATTTCTGGTTAAAGAGGTAAGATCTTAAAGCTTTGTGCTCTGATAAAGGTAAGAACAGTGAAATTTTTTTATTGAAAAGGTAAGATAAGTGGAAATATTTGTTTCAAAAGTATGGATCTAGGTATGTTTGACAAACTTTGTCCTAGATTGAAAAGCAAGGCACGGCTAGATGAAAGAAGGTTTGATATGAGTAGATCTGACAAAAATAGTGAAAGATATGTTATTCCTATGCATAGAAAGAATGTTTGGACCAACAAATGGATGCAGGATCCTAGAAAGAAATTTTTGCAGGCTAGATACTATGATCCTAGTGTGCAGTACAGGAAAGGTTGGGGATCATTTCAAAGAAAGAGAGGATTAACTATTTGTTACAGTTGCAGAAGACCGGGACATCTTTCTAAGGAATGCCCTGGTAGAAGACCTAGTTGTCTTTGTTGTAAAGCTATGGATCATGAAGTTTTAAATTTCCCTAGAATGATTGTTGAGCTTGACAGAATGAATATGAGACAAGAAAACCTTGAGGAAGGTCAAGAAACTGAGACCATGGCAGAACCCCAGAAAGAATCAGAGAATGTATTGCTACAAATGAAAGAAACCATAAATGATCATAGAAATATCAACTTATCAGATATCTTCAAAGAAAAAGAATGCATAGAAGCAAGAATAGGAGACTTTGACATTGATTGTGTTATGGATGAAGAAACACAGGTAAATATCATGACAAAAAGAACTTGGGAAACTTTAGGAAAGCTTGCTATGATTCCTTCATTGGGAGGAGTAGGATTATTTAGAGGAAAGTTGATAACCCTATGTGGAAGACTCACCCAGATATCTATGAGTGCTCATGGAACTTCGACAGAGGAAGATTTTGAGATTGTTAAATTTATTGAGAAGAGCGCCCCATTTTCTATATTACTAGGAAAACCTTGGATTGAAATGGATCAGGCTAGAAGGAAAGAAGAGGAAGTCTTAGAGTAGAAGAAGCAAGAATTAAAAGATTTCATGACTAGGAGGATAGCACACTTGATTGAAAAACAGGAGAACAAATCGAAGCTACTTAGAACCAGAAACTTGGATGTCGAAGTTGAAAGAACACAAGCAGACTCACAGATGAGTAGAACACCTACCCTAGATAGAGAATATGTACTACTCTCTGATCCCATGAAAGAATCTCAACAGTGTGAAGTTACTATGCCAAAAGGAGATAAGAATCAGAATGGAAAGAGGATAATCAAGACGAAGACTACAGAGAAGATGGATAAGAAGCTCAATAAGAAGAGAGCAAAGATAGAAAGGTTACATAAGGTTCCAGAGGGGACTTCGTAGAAGGAAGGCTTGAAAAACTGGAACTTCGTCGAGATATCAGAACAATGCAACATGGAGAAGAAATAAATCCGTTGAAAGCATTATAACCGTTACCTCGACGCCTCGAATGGTTAGAACATCATTTATGGCCAGAAAGCTCGCCATCAAACCGTTGGGACCACACCGCAACAGATAGAACCGCATTGATAAAGGCCTCTCATCCATTGGAGAGACCCATTACACCGTTGTATACTAATTGTGCTGACTGTTGCACCGAAAACACTTTTGTGAATTGTATCCTATCCAACTCATTGCTATGGCGTTGTGTTTAGTAAGATCGACATCGGTTCTATTACTTTGAGCACTCATTCGTCCATCTGAGTTATCCGATCTAAGAATGCATGTCAGACGAGCTCAACGCTGTAGAGAAAATCATCGAAGAAGTTATGATCGACCTCATGGCTGATAAAATGATGTCCATAGGTATTCAAGCTTCCTCGATGAGAGGAGTGTAAGCCTCTCTGTCGACTGATCGCGGATCCCTACCATCCCGACCGGCAGTAGAGAAAAGAACCAAGCACCAAGATGACTTGGCAAACATGAAGCTAATCTCGACCATCTTACCCGACTACATCCCGCCTCTGGTCGGCGCGGTGATCCATGACAACGCCCCAAGGGACTTTGATTACACCATGGTTACTGTGTACCTCCCAAAGGAGATACGTGCAGTTAGAACACAGCAGGATAAGATCGCGACATTGAAGTTCAACAACTTCAACCTAGGAGACCGGAAGAACCATAGTATGCTCGCTCCTTACAAATACTTGACCAGGACGAAGGGGAAGAACTCGAAAATAATCCCCCAGCCATGGACTATGAACCTTGCGCAGTCCACCCTCTTGAATGTAATGAAGATTCCACACTTTGGAAGGCACCAAGAGATTAACGCATGTGTTAATCTCCTTCTCTCATGTTACCATGGAGGATACCTATGGCTAGACCAATGCATCACAGTCGATCCGATGGTGATCCATAGGATCACTGGATTGAGCATGTAGGGACCCGACCCGCAGGACTTCTACCCAGGGAAGGCTACAGATCTCGCATTGGCATAGAAGATCAAAGACACATATGGAGATGTAGAAAGGTAGCTTCCATCCAGAATGGAGCAGTGCACCTAGCTTGCCAGTTGATCGCAAGAAATCTCATGAGAAAGAATAGATCTACACAGGTCACAGGATTTGTTGTTGACCTCACCGGGAAATATGTAGAAGGACTCCAGATGAACTGGGCGAAGTACTTGGTCAACAAGCTGGAATTAGACTGTCGTGAAGCTCAGGATTAGGGCTATGAGTTCCACTTTAGTTGGCTCGTGATCCTCATCACATTTACTGCTTGGGAGATGCCGGAAGGTGTGACCTTCCCAGATATTGAGTCGTTCTAACCGCTCGCTGTGAAGTTCACCACGCTCTAGTACTCGAGTGATATGGGAAAACAGTGGCAGTCGAATGCGGTATTTCATACATATTATCTCCAACTAAAGAGGGCTATCGAAGTTGTCCCTCGCATGATGCCAAACACCTTGCATCGGTTCTGACCCCTCATGAAGTTCCACGTAGATCAGCACTTCATTTATATCACCGCGCATGCAGATGAGCATAAAGAAGAGCTTCAGTCATACTACAAGCTCACAGAGGAGGACCTCGAAGAGATAACCAAGGACCGGTTTGCAGAGCTCCTCATCCCCGTTGACCCCACAGAAATGTCAGACCCTAAACTAATCGGTATCCCTGAGACCACTCACGAAGCAAAGGATAATTTTGGACCTAGCAGAAGGAAGAAGACCGAATAGGTCCAAATCTTGAACATCACATCAGAAGAAACTGCTTCAGTATCACCTGACCGAGGGGGTGATGACGAAGTAGATCAAGAAGAGACCAACGAAAAAGAAGATCATGAGAAGCAGGGTGAAGTAACACTGCCTAGGGATCCTGTTGATGAGGTTGATCCCTTGAAGAAAAGGAAGGTTTCCCCCATGAAACCCACTTCCCGAAAGAAATCCAGAGCCACCTTGACTAAGATACAAACTGTGCTCATTGTAGATGACTTTGACTTCATCATCGCATCTGTAGCAGATGCCTCATAGGACATCTTGCAGAAACATGAAGCCAAGCAGGAGGAGATGTACGACAAGATCAAGGTTGAACTCAGAGGGGTATAGCAATCCCTTGAATCCAGCCGTGCAGTATCCATTGCACCCCCACCATCAGAAGAACCAAAGTTGGGAGATGAGCCTGCCCAACTCCACAGACTAGCTGATGTGATCAAATCTCACCTTCATCGAGCACAAGCTAAGAGCGACCAGGCTACAGGGGCCCTGAAACAAGCCCAAGAAGAAATGGCAGAGCAATGTCGGGTCGCACAAAAGGATAAGGATGACCTTGAAGCCAAGTTTGAAGAAGAGAGGACGCAGGTTAAGCAAGAAAAAAAGTAGTTTCTCGCAGAGCAGCTTGGAGTCAAAGAAGAAGTCGACATAGCACTTCGCTCTGTGACGGGCTTAGAGTCAAAGGCAGAAGACCAAGTGGAGCATCAAGTAGCGCAGCTCGTGAAATAAATCCAGTAGTTTCAACAAAGAATAGCAGACTTAGAGCTACGAACAGTGCCTAGCACTTCGCAAGATGTGCGGAATCAGAAAGAAGAAACTGCTCGAAGCGCATTTGAGAGAATCAAGGTCCTCGCCATGGAATGTAAACAGCTATGTGATCCCAGTGCCCAGACTTATGAGCAACTCACTTAGGATCCTGAACTGAAGGCACTGGAGTCACAGCTCCAGGAGGAAAAGCAGCAAGCAGAAACAGTACAGGTGCAGTTGAAGCCCCTGTTAGTCGTTGAGAGGATTAAGCGATCCCAAGAACAGTGCACTGCTCAACAGCAGGTCCACACCATTTAGATCAAATTCATGGAAGTGACTCAGAGGCTCCAACCAACACAGGATGAGTCTTTCCAACTATTCGCAGAGATTGAAGGTCAAGGAGAAGAACTGGAGCAAGTCATCACTACAGTTGAACAACGCTTAGAGGGACCTGTCAACGAAGTAGTTATCCAAGAGTTCGTCGAGCAGGAGGTCATGGCACAATAACAGGTCAAAGTAGCTCGAGCCAAGCTCGAGGATTTTGAAGCAGAGCTATCCATACCAAAGCGACTCAGGACGATTCACAAGTGAGTTTTGGGGGCATGTTGGCCCTTGACCAATTTTTGAGGAACCCTGGTCATGTTTGACCTATTTTTGGGACTTTGACAGGCTGTCGAAGGCGGAGTGCAAGTCGAAGCGGATATCGTGGGATCTTGGCCCCTTTTTAGGGATTTTTGGGTTTTGGGCTTATGTAATGGGTATGGGGATGTTGTCCCAAGGGTTTACCCATGTTTAGGCCCTCTTTGTAATGTATAAATAGAAGTCTAGGCGATGTAAGAGAAGGTCAGAGAGGAGGTTTTCGGTGCTATGTTATGTGCAAGCAATGATTGTAAATGCTTTGTGCATATTGTGTGATATTTGCAAGGCTAAGTGCAAGTGAGTGTAAGAGACTGTGAAGAGGCTTGTGTTGTAACTCAGGGAAGGAGGATCTAGCGAAGTGCGCGCAAATATCCTATTCTCTGCGGAGTAAGATATCATGGCTATGTACATGTAGAAGATTGACAGAAAGAAATAAAGAAGAAGAGTTGGTGGACATAGCCCCAAGGTGGGGGTGAACCACGTATATCCCGTGTTGTGGTTGCTTTGTGCTTTATGGTTGTTCTCTTTTTTATGTGGTTAAATGCTTAGTTCAATGATATATGCTTAGAATAATCTAATATTGTAGCTTAGTGCTGAATAATGTGAATGAATACTAGATCTGATCTATGTTGGTATGCTTAGTGCTTAAATCTATTGGATCTGTGTGAATATTGCACTGATCTATTATTAGGGTTTAGTTGCGCTGTAAACTAAAACTGAATATTAATGAACTATAATTGTTAAGTGCTCTGTATGTAATTTTTAAACCTGTGAAGTAAAGCAATGCATATAGATTCTTAAGAAAAACAGAATTTAATCAATGGCTCATACACAGAGTACACAGAGATTTTATACCGGAAACCCTCAACCAGGAAAACCTGTCTTATATTCATTATATCAAATTTCACCATTCACCATACAATATATACAATGTTTTTAGGTATTCCGTAGATACCAAAACCCTAATCCCTTAATCCGAGATTAATTTAGAAAATCGTTAAAAATAGCAAAATCGTTAGACGTAGTTGTCGAATTTGATGCACCCACACACACACA
>JASDQU010203514.1:0-15487 GCA_032191745.1 Picea mariana
ACTCTATCAAGAAAACATGGAATTGAGGCAGCAGCTAGCGTCAAAGACTACGAAAGCATCAGTAGTGCAGGATCACGAAGATAACGTGGCATGGTTGAAAAGGAAGATCAGAGAGGCACATGACACCATTGTACAGTTGCGAGAAGCACAAATACTGGCGGAAGACAGGCATGCAGAGCATCCCAGAGAAAGCGAAGTGACCGAGAAGGAAGCCTGCGTGGTTCTCGCCAGCGCGCATAAAAAACAAGTTTAGCAAGTGTTCGTTTCTACGTCCGAAGAACATAAGACAAATCTTCGCAGTTTTGAGGGACACGTTTCGCAAAGCACTATACCGTTTTGATAACAGCCGTGACAATCAAACAACCACTTGCTGCACACTTTCCTCCAACAAATGAATGCGTAACATAAATCAGAGACATTATAGCAGACAACAAGATCCTAACAGACACCTGTTTGCTGAGACACCTGATCAAAGGGATACAACAACATATCTTTTCTCCATATCAAAACCTGACCGATGATTAGATCCCATTGGAAAACCTACAAGTGGTCTTCAGTGAACTTACATGATTATTGTCTATTTTTGGAAAGGACCATGCGAAGAGTCTCCGACGCATGCTGCTCAGTTTTCCTAGTTTTAGGGTCAGCAGTTAGGAGGCAGGGTAGCCGAAGCGACACCCTCATCTATATATTTCATCTTTTCTATGTAAGCCAGGTTAGTTGGCAAAAATTTGGTAAACGAAAACTATTGTATGTAATCTGAGTTTTGACCAGAATTTAATGCAAATGTCCTGTAACTTGATGAAAAGATTCTAGTTGTAACAATTGGATGTATTGTGCTTTCTTTCTCTGCGCATGTGCTTCATGTTATCTTTATTTCATATCTTTTTATGTCTATTTCGAAATGAAATTTCGAACCTGCGGATTCGTTGTACAATGCCCCTTGTTCGCGCCACTTAGACAAAATGTTTTCTCTAAAGCTAACTCTGAATTCGCCCGCAGTGGCGCTCCGAGTTACTTCATGTACTTTCTCCCGACACACATCACGGTTTTACACTGAATACTATTGCTCGCGTAGCCTTATCCTCTCAATTTTAGTCACTAAGTCATTTTTCCTCGCCTTCTCCTCAGATCGACTCCATAACCCAAGTCTTACTTTCTTGCACCGATATAACCAGAACCTATTGTATCCAAGGTATTAAATCTAGCCATTGTTCTCAAATCCATATCCTACGCGAAGATCGCACCCTTTCCGAGAGAGCCCTCTCCAGATCCAAAAGGCTAGTTTTAAGTCTCAAAGTTGGTTGAAAAAGTTACCTTCATCATCTATTTGTCAGCCGAATAGATTTACGGAGTGCTAACATTCTGGAGTCGCTGTCGGGGATGAAGTTGAACAGATTTTCCCTGGGATAATGACAAACGTTGTAGTTTGACCCCTGAGGGTAACAGAGGGAAAAATATCCATACTGGCTGAAATGCTTACCTTGGTGACTCCAGTCCAAACAGACTAGTAGCTCCAAGTAGCATAGTTCAGGAAACCTGGCTCTAAAGACGATTTACACCAGAGCGAATCTTGACCCAAACCCCTCGGAGTCTATGTACGACCCTGAGAAGATTCTGCGCAAGGCTAGAGAGAAAGCACCGGACCCATTCTACTACCTGGACAGAAGCTTGTCCTTGCCCAAAGATGACACACAGAGCATTGGCGACCTTGAGTTTGATGCATTCTTCGAGCAAACTCTGTTCAGGTTGAAGTCAGAAACTAGTTTGGACGAGACAGTTTTCGACCCAAAAAATTCCAAGCCCTAGTATGAATAATATCCCTCAGAATCTGAATCCTCCTAGGGATATGGCTTCCAGATTCTCTCCCCTCATTCTGCCTGCCCAATTGCATGACTTGCCTCAAAATTATAGCCAGAGGATCAGGCTCTACGACGCTGAGGGAAATGTTTCCACTTAGAGGCACCTGGATTGGTTTAATTATTTCATCGACCTGGAGGAGGTGGATTATGCAGATGAAAAAATGAGGTTATTTACACAAATCCTTTCGGGAGATGTAAGAAAATGGTTCAAATCCCTCCCGCCCACGAGCATTCGGGACTTCTCTGCATTCGAGACGTCGTTCCTAGATAAATGGGGAGACAAGAAAAACCCTTTGCAACTGCTGACACAATACAATAGCGTGAAGAAAGCACCAGAGGAGACGGTGCAGGAATTCTCAACCCGATTTTTTAATTTGTACAACTCGATCCCTGCAAAAGTCAAGCCGCCCCCCGATGTTGCGTAGTTGTTGTATGTTGATTCCTTCGACAATGATTTTTCCCTGTTGTTAAAAGAAAGAAGGTCAACGAATCTAGATGCTATAATGAGTAATGTTGTCGAAGTCGAAGTAAACATGATGGCGTAGGGAAAAATAAAACCAAGGTTCAACTGAGGTGACAAGAGACCCCAGGGAGATGCATAACCATCGACTTCGTGGTCCTCAAACGATAAATTCGACATGATGATGAAGACCATGGAGAATTTTATGGAGAGAATGTCCATGGAAAACATACCTATTGCC
This sequence comes from Picea mariana, assembly GCA_032191745.1. Lineage (NCBI taxonomy): Eukaryota > Viridiplantae > Streptophyta > Pinopsida > Pinales > Pinaceae > Picea > Picea mariana. The sequence continues at coordinate 2,564 of JASDQU010203514.1, forward strand.
CGAGAACAGAACGACCCACCTCCCAGGAATCAGAACCTCAGAAGGGGTCAAATCCCTCAAATCAGACAAAGAGAACAGAAAGAGTAAAGGGATCAAGGTGACCAGCAAATGAGACCCCCTTTCCAGAACAACTACGCGGACGAGGATTTCGACTAGACATTCGACGACCAGATGCATTATTGTGATGACCAAAACCAGCGTGTGTTCTTGATGAAGAGAGAGCATGATCGGTATATGAGTAGAAATGAAGACTTCGTGCTAGAGGTCGATGATGATATGATACTCGAAATAGATGATGCACCATCTTGGGAGACGAAAGAGTTCAGGAAAGGCTATAAAAACGCCATCATGCAGTTCCAGAAGAAGTACAACCTCCGGAGCAAAGACGTGCCTACCGAGTCGCAACAAACAAACCCCATAAGGAAGCCTCTGGTGGACACCCCTTCCACAAGCTGACCAAGGTCGGACAATGCGACCAAGGACGCAACAGAGAAAGCTAAATCAAAGGAGGAGGTCCCCAAGAAAGCTTCGAAGACAGGATGGGAGACGAGCAGAAAATAGGTAGATAAAACTTGTCCCCCTTTCAACTTTGAATAGGAGATGGCCAAAATAAAAATCTCTGTCCCATTCGATGAAATTTTTAGAAAGGGAGAGTATCGGGAACAAATCATTAAAATGATGAAAATGGGGGGGACCCCCGATACTCTGAATATTCAAGATGATCGCCACACCATCCCTTTTGGTTTTCATGTTGAAGAGACAAGCGATACCGAAGACGTCCCTCCTTTCTATGTCAGTCTGAAGATCCATGACATGACCTTGCATAACTCCATGCTGGATTCTGGCACGTCGCACAACCTCATGCCAAAGGTGATCATGGATGAACTAGGTTTGGATGTCACTAGGCCATACAAAGACCTTTTCTCCTTTGATTCGAGGAAAGTAAAGTGTTTAGGCCTTATCAAAGACCTAGTTGTATCGTTGGCTCAAATCCCCACTAAGAACATGGTCATGGACGTGGTCGTCGTAGACATACCCCCAAAATTTGGCATGTTTCTCTCGAGGTCGTGGGCTATGAAGTTGAAGGACACATTGTAGATGGATATGTCGTACACCACTATCCTTGTTTTTGGCCATGACAGAAGGAGGTACAGAGAAGTGTTGCTGAAATACATGGTAAGAAACAAGACACAACCACACAATCATCCCATATACACCATCGATACCGAGGTGGGTTCTTCTATATTCTACAATGACCTGATTTTTGAAGAGGAAGGACCAACAACCATTATAATAGTTGACGAGGAGACCGCACGGGAAACAACAAAATGCGATGACCTAAAAGACCGCGCAGAAAACAGGGTGTGGAACATGAGTTTTGACGATGCAGTCAACAGAGAAGGAGCTGGGGTCGGCGTATGGGTGAGCCCCCCTGAAGCAATCACAAAGTTGTGCTCATACAAGCTCGCGTTTGAATGCACTAACAACATGGCCGAGTATGAAGCACTAATCTTGGGCTTACAAGTTTTGAAAGAATTGGGCGTGCAGAAGATAACAATGTGTTGAGATTCTGAGCTGATCATAAATCAGGTAAAGGGTGTATATCAGACCAAACACCCCAGGCTGAGAGTGTACAATAATTTGGCTTTGGACCTCCTCGAAGGATTCTCAAAATATGACCTATCTTCTATTCCCAGAGAGCAAAATCATATCGATGATGCGTTGGCCACCTCAACCTCGGTTTTTAAGATCCCCATCTTCCTGATAATATCAAACACTGGCAAGTGTTTGATGATGACAAACAGGTGGAAAGATTCCTCCTTATGAGCGACAAGTTCGATAATACAATCATTGACGAGGAATTCTACGATGACGAAGATGAGAGCACGGATGCACGCGGTAACGATGACCCTTTCCAAAACCAGATCGCGTGAAGGGACATAATACAATTGAAAAATAATATTATTCCAAAGGGGTTGGTGCCACTGGAAAAGATGTTTGATGAAAATGATGTGGCTAAGAACCCCAAGATCATTGCAAGTGAATAAGACGTGGAAGACTGCAACATCGGGACTGAGGAGAACCTGAAGATGGTAAAATTATCCAAGACACTTAGTCCAGAGGTCAAGAAAGACTACGTAAAGCTCATGAAAGATTTCCCGGACATTTTCGCATGGAGTTACGATGACCTGAAAGTGTATGACATGAAAGTGATCCAACATGTCATCCCTCTCAAGGAAGATCAGAAACCTTTCAAACAGAAGCCGAGATAGATAAATTCCCTGTTGCTTCCACTGATTGCGAAGGAGGTAAAGAAGCTTTTCGACTCTAAAATTATTGTTTCTTTGAGATTCTTGAAATGGGTAGCTAATTTGGTACCTGTAAAAAAAAAAGCAGTGAGATAAGACTGTGTGTAGACTTTTGAAATTTAAATAAAGTGTCTCTCAAGGACCACTACCCCGTTCCTAAAATGGACTACATCCTGCAAAAAGTGGTGGGGTCCTAGAAGATGTATATGCTGGACGGGTTCTTAGGATATAATCAGATCATGGTCCACCCAGACAACAAAGAGAAAACGACTTTCACAACTCCATGGGGAACGTTCATGTATGCCAAGATGTCGTTCAGCCTGATGAACGTTGGAGCCACTTTTCAGAGGGCCATGGACATCGCGTTTGCTGATGAAAAGGACAAATTTATCGTGATTTATCTGGATGACATCACATTGTACTTTGCCTCCGACAAACAACATCTCGAGCACCTAAAGAGGGTTTTCCAAAAGTGCAGAAAGTTCAATATATCACTAAATCCAAAGAAATCACACTTCGCGGTGGAAGAAGGAAAGTTGTTAGGGAAAATCATTGTTGGACAACTGAGAGGGGGGGTTGAATTAGTTGTTACCGTGCTTAAAAAATTATACTTATTTTAAACTCTTTACAAAGCACTCAATGACAATCACAATAATGTAGGGATGTAAGCAATAGAATATTCAACATCAATCACACACATGAAGTATACAGAGATAGATATTTCTCGAGGAAATCAATAAAGGGAAAAACCTCTTATGAGCACCAACTCATTGTGAGGCTACCACCTCTATTTTGCAAGCTGAAACTTGCTGAGAGCACCAACTCTCTGATTTCTCTAGCACCTACTAGAAGGAAGCACTGACTCCCTGGTTTCTCTAAAACCCACTAGAAGGAAGCAACAACTCTCTAAGTGTTCCAACACCAACTGGATGGAAGCACCAACTTCCAGTCACACAGACACCGACTTATATAACAGAGAATAACAGTTCTCCCTTGCACCACCCTACCACATTGATTTTTCTAGCTGCAACTAGATGGACACTACATCTCCCTGTTCTTCAAGCACCCACTTGAAAATCCGAGGGCACCAATCCTCCCTAGCATCTCCCTACCACTCTGAAATATAAATCTTTTCCTTTTACAACTTATCACAATGATACAACATTTATCTATGGCTTACCAGTCACATCACTGTTCTGCTACACTGCTATGCTTTGCCTGCATCAATGTCTCTCTACTCACATTCTTCTTTGGGATTTATGTTCTTTTTCATTTTATGCTCTGTGCAACATTTCCCTTTTATGCACTATGCCTCTTCTGTGCATTTTAGCAGCTTCACATAACCCGCTTCTACTCACATGAATCATACACAATAGCAGCCCCCATCTCCTCTATGTTCTGCGTTTTTATAGTCTCTGTGCACCTTTTGCATTCTTCATGTGCTATGCCACTACATACTCTTCACTGTATCACTGTTCTCCCTACAAGTCGTTCATTGCAGCTTTTTCATCCCTTCTACTCCGCTCAACCGTAGAATTGCTTCACATCTCTATTCTGCATCCATTTCCTCGTCAAGTCATCTCATGATCATCATAGCCATTCTTCATCTTCTCTGGCAGTTAGCTTCATGCGTTCATCATCACTGACCCTTATGCTGATATTCTTTGGCTTCACTGGCTGTAACAGTCTTCGACGCTTTACCATCTATCAATCGCCTCTATGATGAGTCTACACTCCTCTAGCAGTTACCTCAAGACTCTTCGGCTCCTTTGACAGTCGCTGTATAGATCCTTGAATTCTCAGGTCAATTTCATCACTACGTTCTAGCAGTTTCAACCAATCAAGTATGGCCTCTCTGGCTTCTAAGCCCCCTCGTTCATGTGGCCTCCGGCGGTGACCAAACGCCTATTTAGAAGGCACTTCGTGACTCGCGACCTCGGGGATCTTGGTATGAGACATCTCGACTTTCCCAAGTCGAGATCTCCGAAATGGGGCTTAGATGGGCTAGCTCCTTCCTCTCACATGACCACGAGCTATGACCAAGCGCTTATTCAAGAGGGCGCTTTATGATTTCGGTGATCTCTGATGTGGAGCCCAGCGACGTGCTAGCTCCTCCCTTAATCCTTCGACAAGGTGACCTCTAGTTGTGACCAAGCACTTTTTCAAAGAGCGCTTCGTATCAGATCAACGGTCGAGATATCACCCTTTGATCGACGACTGCGATCAATATCTGCATTTCAGGATTTTGCGTTTCGCGATGTCGAAGGTTAGATCACCTCCCTTCTTCCAAGTTCCAATTCTCTGAAGCCTACTCTAGATCAACGACCCACAACCCTTTGTTGTTCAACGGTCCAGATCTCATTGGGATTTCACGTTTCGCGATATCTGCGAGTTGCTCGACGTAGTTCTCTCGATTCACGATTCTACGAAACTGCTCATCTGCTGCTACGTATCCTCTGGATCGAATGGTCTGGAATTCATCTTCGAGACTCAAGACTTCATTCTTTTTTGTGACAGATCAACGGTCTAGAAACCTTTCTGATCCGACGACCTATATCATGTCGTGATTTTGCGTTTCGCGAGTTGGAATGTCTAGAGAACCTCCTTCCTTTGACTTTCGAGTCAGAGAAATGTTGATTGCTCGCCACGTGTCATCTGGCTCCAACGGCCAGGATTTTTTCGCGACCTCGTGTATCACGAGTTCCCACACCTCGCTCCTTTGACTCCTCTAAAGTGCAAGTCAGCGAAATTCCAATCGCTTGCCACGTGTCCTCTGGCTCCAACGACCAGGATCATTTTGCTACCTCGCATATCGCGAGTTCGAGGGGTTAGAGCACCTCCTTCCTTTGACCTTTCAGTCATCAAAATGCTGATCTTTCGCCATGTATCCTACAACTCAGGTCATTTCACGACTTCGCATATCGTGAGTTCGAGGGGTTAGAGCACCTTCTTCCTTTGACCTTTCAGTCAGTGAAATTCTGATCTTTCGCCACGTGTCCTCTGGATCCTACGGCTCAGGTCATTTCGCGACTTCGCATATCGTGATTTCGAGGGGTTAGAGCACCTCCTTCCTTTGACCTTTTAGTCAACGAAATGATGATCTTTTTCCACGTGTCCTCTGGATGATGGACAGTTTCGATGACTTCGGGACTTGTCTCGTGCACTTTCCTTAGGATCCAATGGTTGTTAGTCTACGCACTCAGATCTAATGGCTGAGATCTAATATCCTCATCTGCACTTCCTCTAGTCATTGGATTCTGATCCGACGGCCACTGACGCTCCTCCTTAGGGGCTTACGCTTCCTCCTGACCTGGAAGAATGTCTAAGTGTCAAAGGCCTCGACCTTTGAACCTTCTGCGAGTCCTTCTCTTGGACCTCGACTGTACGTCTGGAAAGTGAAAAAGCGCTATCTCTTCTGAGCTTTATTGTTCCTGCATATTGTTCACTCATTTCCTGTTTTCCATCAATGCACACTCACACTATTCCTCCTGAGCTTCTCGAGCTTTCTCTTCTATGTCATCGTTTTTGTTCTTTCCATGCACACTCTATCTGTAAACCTTCCAACATCATTGTTGTTCTTTTCATCAATGACAAGCACACTCTGCCTGTAAACATGCCAACAATCTCCCCCTTTGGCATTGATGGAAACCTTGAATGGCTGCATAGTTTTAATTAGATCTCCAATTGTAGCATTCAGATCTCTCCTTTTCTCCCCCTTTGACATCAATGTCAAAGAAAACACACTCCCCCTGAGCTGTTGTAGTATTTTTCGGAGGTATCAAATATTCAACTAATACATACTCCCCCTAACAGGATGGACCCTCTTATTTGAGTCCTACAGAGTATTTGTATTTAACTCACAGTCTTCTCCTTCTGATTCTTGGACCTGTTCATCTTCAGCTTCAGCTGTGTCCTCTGTAGCAAACTCAATATTGCTCACCTCTCTCACTGTGACTCGTTCATCAACCTTTTCTTGTCATAACTAAATGAATCCCCCTATCACGCTTCTCTGATCTTCTTTTACAGTAACTTCATTTTTCTTCCATGATGCCTACAATCCAAGGCTTTTATGACCAAATTCATTACAAGAAAAAGCCACTACAAACACTCTCATAACTGCTTTCCCTTTTTACAAATGAAGGACTTGTGTTATAATTCTAAGGAGTATTGATTTATTCCTTGTTGTATCCAAGACCAGATTTGTCATTTGGTGATCTTTGTCTATCCAAGATCTCATCCAGGATCATGGAGCTGTGCAAGAATTTGATTTGGGTGTTTGACTTCTCAACCTTCTTTCTAAGGTTCACAACTTCTGCTTCCAGCTTATGACATGATTCTTCTTCTACTTCTTCTTTTCTTGTATGGGAAGATTCAATATCAACATTATTATCTGTCCTTATGCCTTTAGCCACCACTTGTCCCAAGTTTACATTTTTCACCTTACAATCTCTAGACGTGAACACCTCTTCATAGCCTCTGTCACACATTTGACTTATACTTAGCACATTATGTTTTAGATTATCTATAAGAAAATCATCCTGAGAATCTTCTTTGCCATTACTCAAACTCACCATCCCTTTATCCTTGACTTTACCTGGTTCATCATTTTCAAAGATCACATTTCCTGTTTTGCTTTTGCTTATAGGAAGAAGCTTATCCTTTTCTCCAGTCATGTGCTTGGAACATTCACTGGCTATATTCCACGAGTCCTTTTGTTTTTGAGTTGAAAGTACTAGACCACATTTTTCACTATCTTTCCTTTTCCATGTGCTGGCCTTTCTAGCTAAGAGCTTTATCTTTGGATCTAATTTGTAGTTATTCAGATGGCAGTTTGCAGCTTTGTGGCTGAAGTTATGGCAGTTATAACATTCAAACTCATTGTTCAATATGTCAAAGTGATTGTTACAACGTTGTCTACTCATTGACTGTTTATTATCTCTTGACCTCCTCAGTTGCATGTCTCTAAACCTAATTTGACAATTTGCAATCTATGGTTGTTTGTTTCTTGGCTATCTCATTCTTTGTTGTGGCAGATATTTATTCCTTGGTAATCTTGATTGCTCATGTCTAAATCTTAAGGAACAATTTAGAACTTTGTGGCCAAAGTTATAACAGTAGAAACAATATCCATAGAAGAAATCTTTCTACCTGGAAAATGGTTGTCTTCTTTGAGTAGGTCGATTTCTTCCATGCTGATGATTTCCTTGAGCAGAGGGTGTATTGTTTCTTTTTTCTACAGATTCAGTTCTGACACCTCTTTCTTTACTCCTCCTGGGCGGTTGATTGTCTTCCTTTGTTTCTGCAGGCTTGTTGTGGTCATTGGTTGTAGATTTGACAAACTTGATGGAGTCTTTGTTGCTTGGATGACCACTACTTGATCCCTCTTCATAACCCAAACCAGTTTTCAACTTTAGGTTCCTTTGCTGATTCAGAATTATGATTAATCCTTCTGAGGCTTTAATGCTTGGAATATTTTGGACATACAATGCTTTAAACTTCTCTATCTCTTTTTTGGTTTTTACTATCTCTTCTTTCAAGGAGTCACATATTTCCTTCTTTTATGATAACTGTTGTTTTAGAATGTCTTCAATTTTCTTTACCTCTTCTAATTCCACCTTTAGTGGGGCAAAGTATTCATTAGGCTTTTTACTGCCTTTCTTGATCTTTGTCAGCAATTGTTTTTGTTTTCTCTTCTTAATTCTGAGTTTGTCAATCTCTTCTAAGACACTGATCAACTCTCCTTCCAAGTCAACCACAACTTCTTCAATGTTGACATTACTTCATGTGCTTTCATTATCACAATACTCTTTGGCCATAAAAACTAAGTCATTTACCTTATCTTCACATGAAGAGTCACTAACTGTGTCTTCTGAAGAGTCATCATTGTTTACACATAAGCTTTTCTTTTTATCAAATCTTTTGGATTTGTACTTCTCTTCACCTTCAGAGTTCTGGTCCTTCTTCTTATGTGGACACTTATATGCAAAGTGATATATCTTTCCACAGTTAAAGCATTTGAAGGGAAACTTGCCTTGGTACTTTCCTAATCCTTTCTTTAGTCTTCTCACAAATTTTGCTTCAATTTCATCAGCCTCATAATCCTCATTCTTGCCTGCTTTAAAAGACACTTCTCTAGTGGTAGATTTATATTTACTAATCCTCATTTCATAAGCAGTTAAAGTTCCTAGGAGTTGATCAATAGACAGAGTCTTAAGATCATTTAGTTCTTCTATTGCAGAAAATTTTGGATTGAATCTATCAGACAAAGATCTTAAGATCTTTTGAACTAATACTGCGTCTTCCATATTCTCACCAAGACCTTTCATGGCATTCACAAGCTCCTCAACTATTAAGAAAAATTTGTTAATTGTCTCATCCTCATTCATCTTTAGTTGTTCAAACTATAATCTGTAGGTTTGAAGCTTGGCATCCTTTACCTTCTCATTACCTTCATAACTGCTAATGAGTTTGTCCCACATTTCTTTGGTAGTTTCTAAGTGCATAACTTTTACAAATTCTACTTCTTCAAGCCCACTGAGAATAACATTCATAGCCTTAGCATTGAAGCTGAATTCTACCTTGTCATCCTTATTAGCTAGTACAATTGGCTGTACATAACCAGTCTCTACCACATCCCATACATCTACACCTAAAGCCATCATCTAGGTTCTCATCCTAACTTTCTAGAAGCCAAAGTTTGTTCCATTGAACAAGGGGGCCTTATTGGTTGAAGTTCCTCCATGGCTAGTCATGTTTAAGCTCTAGGATCTACCCTTAAATAAAGGGAACTTTCTCTGATACCAATTGTTGGACAACTGAGAGGGGGGGGTGAATCAGTTGTTACTGTGCTTAAACAATTATACTTATTTTAAAATCTTTACAAAGCACTCAATGACAATCACAATAATGTAGGGAGGTAAGTAATAGAATATTCAACATCAATCACACACATGAAGTATATAGAGACAAATATTTCCTGAGGAAACCCATAAAGGGAAAAACCTCTTCTTCTTGATATGATAAGTAATCTGTACATTATCATTCTTATGAGAACCAACTCATTATGAGGCTACCACCTCTGTTTTGCAAGATGCAACTTGCTGAGAGCACCAACTCTCTAATTTCTCTAGCACCTACTAGAAGGAAGCACCGACTCCCTGGTTTCTCTAGCACCCACTAGAAGGAAGCATCAACTCCCTAAGTGTTCCAGCACAAACTGGATGGAAGCACCAACTTCCAGTCACACATTCACCGACCTGTATAATAGAGAACAAAAATTCTCCCTTGCACCACCCTACCACCCTGGTTTTTCTGGCTGCAACCAGATGGAAGCTACAACTCCCTGTTCTTCAAGCACCCACTTGAAACTCTAAGGGCACCAATCCTCCCTAGGACCTCCCTACCACCCTGAAATATAAATCTTTGCCTTTTACAACTTATGATAGTGATACAACATTTATTTATGGCTTACCGGTCACATCATTGTTCTGCTACATTGCTCTGCTTTGCCTGCATCAGTGTCTCTCTGCTCGCATTCTTCTTTGGGATTTTTGTTCTTTTACGTTTTATGCTCTATGCAACATTTCCCTTCTATGCGCTACACCTCTTCTATGCATTTCAGTAGCTCCACATAGCCTGCTTATACTCACATGAATCATACACAATAACATCCCCCATCTCCTCTTTATTCTGCATTTTTATAGTCTCTGTGCACCTTCTTCATTCTTCATGCGCTATGCCACTGCATACTCTTCACTGCATCATTGTTCTCCCTACAGGTCGTTCACTGCATTTTTTTCATCCCTTCTACTCCACTCAACTATAGAATTTCTTCACATCTCTATGTTGCATCTGTTTCCTCATCAAGTCATCTCATGATCATCATAGCCACTCTTCATCTTCTCTAGCGGTTAGCTTCATGCGTTCATCATCACTGGTCGTTATGCTGAGATTCTTTGGCTTCACTGGCTGTAAGAATTTTTGACACATTTCCATCTACCAATCGCCTCTATGATGAGTCTACACTCCTCTAGAAGTTACCTTGAGACTCTTCGGCTCCTATGACAGTCACCCTACAACTCCTTGAATATCCAAGCCAATTTCATCACTGTGTTTTGGCAGTTTCAACCAGTCAAGTATGGACCCTCTGGCTTCTAAGTCCCCTCTTTCATGTGGCCTCCAACGGTGACCAAAAACCTATTCAGAAGGTGCTTCACAACTCACGACCTCGAGGATCTTGGTATGAAGCATCTCGACTTTCCCAAGTCGCGATCTTCGAAATGGGGCTTAGCTAGGCTAGCTCCTTCCTCTCACATGACCATGAGATATGACCAAGCGCTTATTCAAGAGGGCACTTTATGATTTTGATGGTCTTCGATGTGGAGCCCAACGACATGCTAGCTCCTCCCTTAATCCTTCGACGACATGACCTCCAGCTATGACCAAGAGCTTATTCAAAGAGTGCTTTGTATCAGATCAATGGTCGAGATCTCACCCTCTGATCGACGGCTGCGATCAATATCTGCATTTCGGGATTTTGCGTTTCGTGATGTCGAAGGTTAGAGCACCTCCCTTCTTTCGAGTCCCGATTCTATGAAGCCTACTCTAGATCAACGAACCACAACCCTCTGTGGTTCAACAGTCTAGATCTCATCGAGATTTTGCGTTTCATGATATCTGCGAGCTACTTGATGTAGTTCTCCCGATTCACAATTCTGTGAAACTGCTCATCTGCTGCCATGTATCCTTTGGATCAAATGGTCCAGAATTAATCTTTGAGACTTGAGACTTCATTCTTTGTTGTGACAGATCAATGGTCTAGAACCCTTTGTGATCTGACAATCCATATCATGTCACGATTTCGCGTTTCATGAGTTGGAAGGTCTAGAGAACCTCCTTCCTTTGACTTTCCAGTCAGTGAAATGTTGATTGCTCACCACGTGTCCTTTGGCTCCAACAACCATGATTGTTTCGTGAACTCGTGTATCGCTAGTTCCCACACCTCGCTCCTTTGACTCCTCCAAAGTGAAAGTCAGCGAAATTCCAATCGCTTGCCATGTGTCCTCTGGCTCCAACGGCCAGGACCATTTCGCGACCTCACATATCATGAGTTCAAGGGGTTAGAGCACCTCCTTACTTTGACCTTTCAGTTAGAAAAATGATGATATTTCACCACATGTCCTCTGGATCCTATGACTCAGGTCATTTCGCGACTTCACATATCGTGAGTTCGAGGGGTTAGAGCACCTCCTTCCTTTGACCTTTCATTCAGTGAAATGCTGATCTTTCGCCATGTGTCCTCTAGATCCTACGGCTCAGGTCATTTCATGACTTCGCATATCATGAGTTTGAGGAGTTAGAGCACCTCCTTCCTTTGACCTTTCAGTCAGTGAAATGATGATCTTTCGCCACGTGTCCTCTAGACAATGGACAGTTTTGATGACTTCGGGACTTGTCTCATGCACTTTCCTTAGGATCCAACGACTGTTGGTCTACACACTCATATCTAACAGCTAAGATATGATCTCCTCATCTGCGATTCCTCTGGTCACTGTATTCTTATCTGATGGCCACTATCGCTCCTCCTTAGGAGCTTACGCTTCCTCCTAACCTGGAAGAATGTCTAAGTGTCAAAGGCCTCGACCTTTGAACCTTCTGCGAGTCCTTCTCTTGGACCTCAGCTGCACATCTGGAAAGCACAAGGCGCTATCTTTTCTGAGCTTTGTTGTTCCTGCATATTGTTCTCTCCTTGCCTATTTTCCATTGATGCACACTCATGCTATTCCTCCTGAGCTTCTCGAGCTTGCTCTTCTGTGTCGTCATTGTTGTTATTTCCATGCACACTCTGCCTGTAAACCTACCAACGTCGTTGTTGTTCTTGCCATTAATGACACGCACACTTTTCCTGTAAACATGCCAACAATTTCCAAGGAGGGCATTAAGATAGACCCTAGCAGGGTTTAAGGGATCCTGAAGATCGACACCCCGCGCAGTAAAAAAGAGGTACAATCTCTCCTGGGAAAGGTGAAAATTTTTAGAAGATTCATCCCAAACCTGGCGGAAATCATAAAACATATAACTTGCATGCTCAGTAGGGGAAACAAGATCAAGCGGAACCTGGAGGCCAAGAATTATTTTGAGGATATCAAAGTGGCAATGATTAAATCCCCTGTGCTAGCCAACCCAGACTTTACGAAAGATTTCCTCTTGTTTTCATTCGGCTCAGAGCACATTATTGTCGGCGTACTTCTACAGGAGGATGAACAGGATTTTGAAAAACCAATAGCCTATTTCAGTCGAACGTTGCACGATTCTCCACTAAGGTATGAAATTATGGAAAAACAGGCGTATGCCTTAGTAAAATCCTTAAAATAATTCAGGACATACATATTGCACTCCCATGTCATCGCTTGTGTACCCAATAGTTTGGTAAAATATATCCTGACTCAGAAGGAAGGAGAGGCAAGTGGATAGCCGCCATGTTAGAATATGATCTTGAAATCAAGCCTACAAAGTTGATCAAAGGTGGTCTCGCAAAGATAATGGCACATTTGGACTGCGACGCTGTAGGAATGAATTTCATTGTTAATTTGTCAGAATGTCCTCAAGAAGAAAA
>JASDQU010203516.1:4438-15003 GCA_032191745.1 Picea mariana
TACCGAAAGAAGCGTTGTGCTAGTACCAAAATAGGTGGAGTTGTTGGGCCCTTCATTTTTGGGATAAGGAATCGCACAAGTTTTGACTAAGCATGAGTTGCGCAAGCTTCATCAGAGGCCTGGAGAAAAAGAAACAGAAAGAAGTTGTGAAATTCATCACATTTCCATCTAAGCAACAAACGGTTGCAACAGAACAAGAAAGCATGCAACCTGAGAAGGAAGACACAACCCAACTTATATATAGGGATGGACATAATTGTAAAAGGGTTGGTTGGGTTGTTGGTTGGTGGATTGGTTGATTTAGTCATTATTTTTGTTGTTACCCAGTGGGATTAGTTGTTGATGATTGTTGTAATTTGAGTGAATTCAAGTCTTGACTCTATAATGAATTGGATCTATCAATTTGAGAATTGGATCTCTACGACATGAGTTCAGAGCCAAGAGTCTGTACAATGCACTACTGTTTAATTCTGAGTCTATAATCAGAGAAATATTCTAAAGATAATATGAGGAAGGAATCAAATTTTCAAATATGATGTGTCTCTATGTGTTTACTTATGCATTATAATATTTCCTTATGGATTATGAGTTCTATTTGATGGTTCTACATTTAAATCCTTGCTCGCAACATAAGTAGGTTCGATTCTTGCACATGTAGGTTTCATATCTATTCATGTCTCTTGCACAAGATCAGGAATGAGTCCTGAAGGCTCTATGGATCCTCTTAGGTATTTTCCCTACCCTTCCCTATCTATCTGTCTCAACAACGCTTCGGGTGAGACTTATTCTCTTCGGAGGAGATGAAAATGCCAACGCTCTAGACTACATGGTACCTTTTGTTGGTAACCTGAGAAGGACCCTGGTCCGATCAAACTCGTTCCAACAAAATGGTTCCGTTGCCGGGACTTGTGTTAAAAGGGAAACTGTATGGAGAATGCTTTCGCCGATCCATAGATATGGTATTGATCAATGGTGGGAAAGGAACTATGACACCTTCATATGGAAAGAAGTGGAACTGTGACACCTTCATATGGAAAGAAGAGAAATTGAGGAGAAAATCAGTGGAAGACACTCGCGAAGCAATCTTATACTCAGAAATATCAAGCGACTAGTACGATATTTTCTGGGTTAAATTCCCGGAAGAAATTTTCCACTAGATAAAGATACTCCAAGAATCTCTAGAGTTCCAAGGGCGAGTTAAGAGGATCTATGGGTGGGATACCGAAAATATAGCAACACTTCAGAGCTGGATTGTCAAGTTACACGAGCTGTGGATTTCTAGGTTAGAACCACACTAGAGGGATACATAATCAAATTTGCAGTTGAGAACCACCAGTCTTTCTTGTGGGAAGAGGAAATTTTCAATAAAGATGCAAGGGGAAGGTTGTTGAGAGAAATCCCCTTGTGGATTAAGGTTTTATTGATGGAGGAAGGGATGCTAACGATGTCCCCGACTGAGATGGCAACATAAACACCCTCGCTTGGGGTAGGGCGAGGCAGGGTGAGAGTCACAGCATGAGAGAGGGGAAGGGTTCTTTGAAAAATGGGGGGGAAGCAACAATAAATGGACTCAAGAGATGAGTGAGCCATGAAGAGAGCTGCCATAGTTGAGAAGTGGTGGCGCGACAAGATCAAGAAAGCAACAATATAGTCTGAGAAGTTGAGGAAAGAAGGCGGATCGAGAGAAGTAGAAGAAAGACAAATGGAAGAACTGCAAAAAATGAGAAGATAGGAACGATTGGCTAGTCAAATATTGAATGAGAGAGAAGCACAGAGAGAAAGAAGTCCCCAGGAGGTGGGACTAGAAGGAGAAGGTGTAGACGTAAGAGAGGAAGAAGCTGGCATGAATCTTGAAGAAAAAAGAGAAGATTCATCCTTGATAACAGGAGAGATCAGGAATCTGACTGAAGAGATCRTCCTAGTGGAAGCAAATGAGACCCCCCAGATCAAAGAAAACCTCTCCRAAGCCAGTGGCACCAGCCCTGAATCACCCATACCCCAAGTGTCTTCTATACAAGCAGTAAGTTTGATACTACCTTCTCATGCTAGTTCTGTTCCAGTACAATTAATTRGTCAGTCACAACTAGGAAGTGCGAGCACAGGGAGGATATTGGGATCCCCTGGTAGATCGCAAGAAGGACCGTTAGGGTTCATATTGATARRAACAACAAGATCAACAATGGTTAGCCATGCGGGAGGTTCGATTTCTCGAWACCCAAAATTTTGGGGTAAGGGAGATGAAGACGTTGAGCAGCACTRGTTTCTGTGCAAAGARATCTRGAGATCCAGAGGGACTCCAGATGCGAATAAGTTGGTCGAGTTCCAGACTACCTTGAKATGTTACGCTCTCAAGTGGTACATGAATATCATTGAGTTAGGAGTGTTAGRTTTGCAAGGTYAAGCATTCACACTTAGCCAGGTAGGGATGAGGTTCATAGCAGAGTTCAAACTACCTTAGTTAGAACAACAGGCTTTGTCTGAGTTGCATGAGATCCAACAATGGGAAGGTGAATCATCCTGGGAGTATAGATAGAAGTTTAAATATGCCATACGGAGGTTGGCACATCCAATCCATGAAGAACATCAAAGGGAGTGGTACATTCAGGGGTTGGTGCCTCTGACTCAGATTCCACTAACGCAACAGTGGATAGCCATGTTAACAGATGCCTTGGAACAATCGATGAAGATTGATTCCATGGAGGGATACCCTGGGAGCCTAAGAGTGACCAGACCCCCAGTAGATGCAAATATGGCACAACTATAAGGGCAGATATCGACACTTACAGAAAATATTCAAGAGCTGACGATACCCAGACCAGGACGACCATAGGTTTGGTGCACTAGATGTTATACAAAAGGTCATCTGGTGAAAAAATGTCTGTGAGTGAGGAGAATGGGACCTCCTCAAAATCCAATGGTAGCCCCACCAGGACCCATGGGAGGAGTTGCGCAAGTGTCGATGAACTTACCATTCCATAACCCCACCCCATATCATGCTTTTCCAGGAGGCCAAGTAGCACCAACAACTGAGTATTGTGAAATATGTCGAACCCATGGTCATGGGCCAAGACAGTGCCCCATCATGCAGAAATATTCAACAGTACCAAACACAATACAATGTGAGTTTTGTGCGTCTACCACGCATACTACCAATCAATGTAGAGCGGTGGATGCACTTGAAGACATGTTAGACTAAACAACATTCAGAGTGAATGAAAACCCTCAGGGACCAGGAAGAGGTCGAGGAGGTGGAGCTGGAGGAGACTTCAGAGGAGGAAGAACTAGGGTAAGAGGAACAAGCAGATGTTATAACTATGATGAGAAAGGTCACTTGGCCAGATATTGTCCTCATACAAGGCGGCCATGGTGCTCTCACTGCATAACCAACAAACACACAACTAAAGACTACCTATAATTAATTGCAAAGTGGAAAGATAGAATATGACAATGAGTAACTAACCTCATTAGTTCAGAAATCAGGAGGGTTAGTAAGGGACGACTACCCAACCTTAATATTGTTACTCGAGGAGGAGCAAAGACAAGAGTTGATGCTGATACTCTACCTCAGATCCAGAAATCAGCACCTAAGGAAGACATGTATGACCCTGTAAAACAAAATATGTTCTTTAAATATGCCATAGAAGTATTTTAGAATATTCCTAGTTTTGAAATGTGAAAGAATCCCCCCCAATCGACTGTTTACCTTAAGATGGAACAAGTCCTTGTTTCACCCCTACGCCCAAAAACCCTGTTGTCATACCAAGACAACCTGAGCAACCTCAAAACGTAGTTGACCTTTGGTTTCAATTATTCTCTGACATTCTAGGGAATGATCAACTAACAGAAACATTGTGCAATGTGCTATACCTAGTTTTAGGGAATGAAGAACCCCTAGAAGCAAGGATAAGGGCCAATCTTCCTAAGAAAAGTACTCAGAGAGTGCAATGAAGAAAAGTATGAACCGACAAGGAATTCATATTAATATCCCATTTAGATGAATTTGAGATCAAGGATGTCATGTTGGATATAGGATTCGACATGAACATTCTGCCTAAGAAGACATGGGAAGCCTTAGGAAAACCTAGGCTAACATATTCCCCAATTCAGTTAAGAATGGAAAACCAATACTGTATCTTCCCTATAGGAAGACTGGAGAACGTGGAAATAGATGTAGCAGGAATAAAAACGTTGGTTGACTTTGAATTCATTAAGATCATGGGAAATAAGGACCCCTACCCTGCACTACTTGGCATTGATTGGGCCTATGATAATTATGTAGTAATCGACTTAAAGAAAGACACCATGAACTTTGAGGCTGAGGGAATCAAGGTAGTTCAACCTTTGGATCCATATGTAGAACCCAGGTATACAGAACCAATAGACAATAATGTGGAGGGAGACGACTTGGACCAGTTATACATTGTAATAGTTGGGACAAGAAACGATTATATAAACCCCACTGCCGATGGGTCAGCAGGTTGGAAAAGTATATAATCAACAGATGAAGATTCATAATTGGCTTTTGACAGTTGGCAACAAGGGTCACACTAAATATTCTCAAGAAGATGCGCAACTGTCAGAGAAACCAGATGGGTTGGGACCAAAGTTAGAGAACACCCAGTATACGATGGCACCTCAGATCACGACAATTTTTTGCACAAGATGGAGGAAAATGTAAGAGAAGATCAAAGAATCTCGTTACTAGATGTATCCTTTCAGAACAACCCTTCCAGATGGTGGGCTAATCATAAATCCATACTCAGAACCTAGGATGAGGTGAAGCAAGATATCAAGTACAGGTTCTAGAATAAGGATCAGCTAGAATCATAGATGCAAATGGATCTCCAAGTTGCGCAACTGTTCAACATAGAATCAGATCCTAGAATACACATTGAACAGTGTGCAACACAGTGGAAAGTTGCGGAGGTACCCTCTCACTTATGGGTTCAGGTATTTCCCAACTCTCTAGGTCCAATCCTGAAAGCTTGGTTTATGCATGAGGAAACCAAAAGACAAACCAACGATCAGGGAGCTCATTTCATTAACAACACTATAACAAAAATTACGGAATAATTTTTGATTCAACATCAAAAGAGCAATCCATACCACCCTCAGGCCAACAAAACAGTCGAAGCCTTTGACACGATCCTGAAAAGGGGAATAAAAAAGGTCTGTTGTGCAAACCGGGAGGACTAGGATGATCAAGTTCCAGTTGTACTTTGATATTACAGGGCAACCGCAAAGAAACTCCACAGGTACACACCATTCCAGTTGTTTTATGGGAGAGAGGCAATGGTGCCTGCAGATTTCATCACTCCAAGTTTGTATATTGCACAAGTCACATGCATGACAAAAGAGGAATCCATTGCATAGAGACTTATGGAACTACAAGAACTAGAAGAGACCATATTTCTAGCAGACTTTCATCAGTCGGTTGAAAAAGAAAGACAAAAGTCTTGGCATGATAGGCACATTAATACCAAGGTATTCATGCAATGAGACAACACGCTACTCTATGATAGATGGTAACAAAAGCATCCTAGAAAGCTACATATGCACTGGTTGGGACCATTCATGATTGTGGATATCCGACCCTCAGGAGCAGTCAGACTCGTGCAACTGGATGGTGTGCTGCGACCAGGATGGGTGAATGGTGCTCGCCTAAAGCCATACCTATCTCAAAATTGAGAAAGAGGGATTTTCACTCTAGTCCAAAAGAGATTGTACAATAGTTAGATTTGAGTTTTCTGAAATTTTTGTAAGTTCAGTAATAAAGTCAATATGTGCAGTGTTGCACCATGACACATAGTTCATTTTCTGTTTAAGTGTTGTTTGATATAGAACTAACGACTCAGCAATGCAGGATCCAACACTTAAGAGAATCCATTAATGACAGTCATTAAGATGATGGGGAGAACCTTTTTGGTCAGAGAAAGGATGAATCTGAATATGATTTGAATCCATATGCCACACTAACCTAGTCTAGTCATAGCCTTTATTTTCATTTTGGTACCATGTCTGAAGTCTGTTAAGCCATAAAGTCGTGTTATGAAAATATGCCATCGAAGTTTACATCAGGATACCTACCCATCGAACGAAAAGGTCTGAAATCGGCCATGTCCCTATTCCACTCACACAAATAAGTAAAGGCAAGAATCGCCCAATAGTATTTGCCCTATTAAACTGTCCCATCAGATAACTCAGATGTTGTTATGTCCATATAGTCATGATGAACAAAAATTAATACTAAACTTACCTGTCAAGCCAAGTATAAGGCCTTGAGAACTCACCCGAGAATGCATCATTTCCAAAAGAAGCATAGCCATTTCCAAATTCAGTAGAGTGAACCAGCCTGTACCAATGTGAAATCCATAGTCCTTAGCTTGCCACATAATTCTAAATGTTGAGGGCCACAACAAGCCGAAGTTCCATGTCTAAAGAAGCGGTACCAGACAAGCTCTGCAACCCTCAGGTCGAGGTTGTGGTCGATCTAAAAGGGAAAGTGGAGCATGTTAAGCTCCTCAACCTTGACCTCACAGATTCAGTCTTGTTCCCTCAGATGCACACAGATGTGTTTTGGGAGATGGCTCTAGATGGAGCCCGAGATATGAAATTTGTGCCAAAATCATACTTCATTAATTTATTCAATTCGACCATCATGAACGTGAGAGACCTACCAGTCTTTGGTACCACTGGTGAGGTTGTGCAGTGCATAGAATTTCTAATAAGCAGGGTGCATGACATAAGTTTATGGTTGGATAAGCAGTATCCAATCCATGTTGAAGACATGCAACAACTTACTGGATTATATTCTAAAGGGGAGGATGTGTCTAAAGGATTCCAGAGTCCTAGTAAGCATGGGAAAAAGAAAGGTGAGCTCGGCCTGTATGAGAAATTCAACACAAAGAAGGGAGGACACACATAAGTAATTGAACCAATACTACTTGAGACAGTCCGGACTAGTTGTTACATCATAGCCAACAAGGTTATGAGATCATACTACAAGGGAGAATTCACCCTAGATGCATTATCAGTAGCTGACTTTTGTGCCAATGGAGCAATGTTCAATTGGTGTAGTTACCTGCTAGAGGAACTAGTAGTGGCATGCAAGGAGGCACAGGAGAAGGGAGGAACCTTCAATTATGGATATATACTTGTGGTATTCATAATGTTCAAATGGAATCCACCTATGGGAAGAAAACCAACGATACCAAACGAAGGGTGCATGGCGAAGATGTTCGAGCCATGGTAGTCTAGGCCAGATTCGAAGAATATAGCCTTCAATGCCACAACATTTGCTAAGTGGTACAACAACTTGATAGATGCAACACATAGGTTTCATATCTTGCAGGAGATCCTCAACTGCAATATGAGAAATATCACCTTCAGCATGAACCTACACGATACATTTGTCTAGCTGAGACATGTTAACATGGAAGATTTCCACACAAGGATGTTGTCATTCTATTTAGATGAGGAGGCCTTTGACAGGGAATTCATGTCATGTCCAAGAGTCAAAAATAATCCGTGCAAGTTGGGAATGCATTACATTATGCCTACAGAGCTGTTGAAGAAAAAATACAAAGGAGCAAGGGAAGGACCGAGCTTAGGCCCAGAGTTGAAGAAGCCATAAGCTCCTGTACAATCAAAATCTGAGGAGGATGAAGTGATGCAGTAGTTGGAGTGGAAGAAAATACCAGCCCTTCGTCAGATTCCAAATGATTCCATGTTGTAAGGTGCAGATGTTAACCAGATCTTGGGTACTATGTTCAGTATCGAACCATTGGTGAAGAGGCCCAGAACCGGGGTCTCACCGAAAAAACCTCTGAAACCCCAACCCCTTGCATCAACCACTCCCCGCACCTACACAACGCTCAAATCCAACACTATCATTGACATTCAGGATGACCCAGAGTCTGAAACATTTCCATTCACTGTCATCACTGAGCACCCTCCATCACCACCACCACCCCAATCACCAAACCTCGTCACCACCAGTCCACCCCAGACCACAACCCCAGAGCCGATGTAGCTCGATCCACCATATATAGTGGAGCGAGGACTCCTAGGAATAACCCAAGAGTCACCTAAGTGTTGTGGGTGGGAAATCCCTCCTACGGACTAGCACTAAGGGTTTTATCATGCATGCAAAAATGACCTAAATATTCTTACTGTTTACCATCATCCCATGCCTAAACCCCATTACTCAGATGTAAATACAAGGCTCAAGAGATTAAGTTGACGTACCTTATTTTTCGTGTTTGATGTCGATCCCTTTTTAGGCTTGGTCATTATTTGACTGCAACTCTCCTCCCAATGCTGACCTGCATTCACTAAAGAAAAACAAAGAACTCCACATGCATTTGATCTATGAACTAATGGGTTAGAGATTTAATCAATCATACAATCAATATTCCAATAATGACAATCTCATATGGCGGGATGGGAAAAACAATTCTTTTATTAACTTCACAATGATACCTTACAATGATAAATTTGGCTACTGCTCCTCAATCTTAGTCTTGGGAGCTTCTTCCACTATCTTCCAACTGCTTTTCTCTATGCTTCTCTTTGCACAAGGATGGCTAAAGGTTGGGACAAAGGGAATGCTCAATCAGGTATAGTTTCTTTACTATGATTCTCCTCCTTTCAAATGGGACCCCTAAACCTTCTTTTATAGGCTAGAAGAAGCTAGGTATTTGGTCAAGTGACCAGCCATGCATGGATGAAAGGTTTAGTTAACTTACCCAAAGCTATGTGTTTCATCAACAACTTTCCCTTTTTCGTGATTTTGTAGATACATGCGGGTTGTCTTGGGTCAACTAGCATGTACATGTGTGCAATAATGGAGCAGGGTGTGTGGGCCTTTATAAAAGGGGTTTTTAAGAAGAGTTGTTCAGTAGTGTTTTGGAAGAGAAGGAATCTAAGATGGATTGATGCTAGGTAAGCATGTCTGGTGAAAATTAGGGTTATAACAGATGCCCCCTAACATGTGAGGTCAGAAGAGCATATGATGGCCGAAATACATTAACAATCTTCACCAACGTTCCAGACAAGTGAGCCCAAGGACCAGAAATCGGGAGGTGTCATCTACAAAATAATAATTGTCTCATCGAGGCAGGCATACCCATGCTCGAGATAAAATAAAACCATGGCTACCAATAAAATACACTATAGATCCATGTCATATAACTATATAAATTGTAGCCATGAGAAATACATATCAGAGCTACATCTCGAAATCAAAAAGATATACGTGTAGAGTATCCATCTTCTAGAAGCTGATAAGGCCTGATGGCTGAAGATGAGGTCGGCAGAGCTCGAGCAACAAATTCAAAATCTTCAAAACTTGGGTAAGAGTGTAATATGAATGTACGACTTCACTACCCATAGGTCTTCGACGACTCGTTGGTCATGGACTAGAGAATCTTGATTATCAGATTGAAGGCTTCATTGATTTTGAAAAAAGAATTGACTGGACTTTCGGGATGGTTGGGCATGAGGGAAAGAGACAAACTGCAGAGGGGTTGACTCAAGATTGGTAAAAGCTTCCCTTAGACAATAGCACGACAAATGATGAGACTCAGGAAGTATGGCATTAACATAAGTTTACGAGGCAAGAGGCAATGCAAACTCTCCATATGTTTGGAAGAATAACCAAACGGAGGAGGTCACAACTCAATGTAGCGGGAACAAGTTCCTAAGGTCATATTAAATCCCAGGGTTTGATGAAGAAACGGACAAATGTGCTTTATCCAAAGGCGACTCATTGTGCTGCCAATAAGAAGAAAATACTTTTCCCTTCCTCTTTTTGGGGTATATTTGTTTTTTTTTGTCCTTTTCAATAATTTTAGAAAAAGAATAAAAGAAAGATACATTACAAAGGAGGAATGAGTGTTGCAAACATACAAGTTTGAGTCGCATGGACAAGACTGATGTTCAAAGTAAGGACACTCGGGAAAAATCCTCTAGGGGCCAAAGGTGTCAAGACGCATAGGCAAAGTGCTACAGGGATTGCATATAAGGGATGCTTCAGCTGGTTCAGTTGAGGGCAACATGGAGCCGTCATTAGGCCAAAGATGTGGGTATGCAAATGCAATTAATAAAACACACAATTGTAACGTCCTTCGATGTAAGTTTAACGATCCCAGAGAAGGTAAGATCGATGGTTTTTCATATTTAGAGAGTTTGAAAAATGTAAAAGGAGACTCTAATGGGGTACCTTTTTTGAAGGTAGTCTAGTTGGTTCGAAAAAGGGGTAAAATAGCACTGACAAGACGTCTATTCAAAACCATTTTAATGAGTGTGATAAACACAAGATCACTTGGCCATTTTTTCATTTTTAAGGAGTTTGAAAAAAACTTAACTATGGACTTCGTTAGGAATGTTCTTTTGGACCATTTTTACGAGTGTGAAATAATAAGGTCACTCGACAATCTTTTCAATTTTAGGGAGTCTAAAAAGAGATTAACTATGGACTCCGTGGGGGTTCCTTTTTCGTAAATTTAGTCCCTCAGGCCCGAACAATGGTTAAAATTATACCTAAGAATACTCTTCTAGGGATC
>JASDQU010203517.1:7239-18922 GCA_032191745.1 Picea mariana
AGGAACACTACACACAAAGAGTGAGAGAGTGAGATCTCATTGATTGGGTGGAGAAGGACATTCATCCAAGTGTGCAGGGCAGGGTTCGAGGAAAGGAGCAAAGGGGTAATAAGGGAGATAACATCCAACCAACAATATTGAAGGACTGATCTTGAGGTTTGTAGGGCTTGGCTATTTGCTGTATTGTATTTTCTTCAGCTGGGCAATTATCCCAGGACGGGAGCCCGAATTAATAATAATAAACATCTCACGATACTCGTTTTCCCTTCAGGGTTTTTCCAGGGGTTTTTACCCAAAAACTTTTGCGTGCAATGTGTTTAGTTGCAGTGTTTGCTTTCACTGTAATGTTTTGTTAAAAACTCAACTATGCTCTTATCAATAAATTAGTTTATTTGGAATTGATTTTTAGGTGTCGGGTTAAGAAAATTTAACAATTTTTGAACTAGCTTGCATGAAGCTCGAAGATTTTGGAAAATTCATGGCATATACTCAAAAGATATCTTCAGTTGATTCTCACTGTTGGTATTTATGTCTCTTGTGCAAAAATTGCATATCTTACTTCTCTTCCTAATAATTTTGGAGAACTCATGCGCCTCGAATTTTATGTCAAAAAATTAAGGCATCAATCAAATATATTTTATTAATATTGTTGAATAATGTTGACATCAACACATGTACCTTTGTTATTAATGACAATGTTTAAAGCATATCGAAAAGTTTCCAAATTCCAAATGTTGCAATGAATTGTTCGACCTACATCCATGGAAATGCAATAAGCGTTGTGCTTCTCGTCACCATTAAGGTTATAAGGACAACTCTTCTTTTGGGCACTACTAATTTAAAAGGTTTCGCAATGCCCAACAACTACTTCCCAAATTCTGCTATTTCTACAAATGGAACCGACCTAGAAATGTTAAAGCAAATTGTTGTTTTATTTGTGCATAAGAAGGCCACCAAGCAACAAAATGTCCTTCTCAAGCCTCTCAAAAGGTGAAGCATATGTATGTTGATGAAACCGTTGACATATGTTGGTGCGAAGTTATTCAACGTAATGATCGAATTGATCCCTCCAACATTTAAATTCTTGATGGGGATACCTCCAATGATGAAGCCTATAACAATCTTCTCTCTAACTATGGTTCACAATCTAATGAATCCGACCATGAAGACAAAGAAATTCTTGAGATACTCCAAGCCTCAAACTGTTATATGTTCTTTCCTCCCAAAGAAGATTATTCTGAATCAAATCTCTGTAATAGAAGGGACTATCTATCTTTAGACCTTGAATCTAATTCTCCATATCCATCTCACATTGAACAAGCCAAGGATTACGAGGATTTTGATTCTACCAATGATATCAACAATTGCAGCGATGATACTTTTTTAGAAATAGATATTTCTCACCCTACTAAAATCATTGCAATGAAATGCCTGCTACTCGATTTCCTTCCTAGTTAAGTTCCCTCTTCATAAGACTCCTCTTCCATCCACAGAGTTACATGCTTTAAGAAACTTGATTCAAACTAAAAACTTTGTGTATATTAAAGTTTCTCTTTATGTTTCTGGTTATTGAACAACCATTAATGCTTTTGTAGATGTCGATGGTTTAATTAATATGGAAAATTCTTATGTTTTCCATTCTTGGTGGGATATATCTTGTGCTACCTTCGGTGGTAGTATTGTCTTCTGTTGCTATGTTTCAAACATTTCCATGAAAATACTTCTAAAAATCCATTTCTGTAACCATGATGATGTTGCTTGTCCTATTATGCTTCAATGCCTTTTCTAGATACTATTGGACCCATCACTATAGTGGAATCATATGTTTGTTTCAATATCAATGGCAAATCAGTGATAGTTCCTCGAAAGAGGATGATAAACCTTTTCGACCAAAGCAAGAGTTTGATTCAACAAAATCCTTCTTGCCTTGATATGATTAACTTCTACAAAGCCAAAGAGCTACCCCGAGCCAAACGAATGTAAGAACACGAGAAATCCCCACAGATCCTTCAAATTGAATCTTAGTTATTGTCTCAATGCTCTTATTGACCTTTGGCCTTTTGGCATAAAGACATGTCTCGAGTTACTATCCAAACTAAGCATGATAAAGGTGTTCAAGATAAAGCTATTTCCATGAGTCCTTCTAATCAAGAAGAAACGTGAAAGCAAATTCATGAGTTACTAGAATGAAAGGTTCTCTATCGTAGCAACTATTGTTATGCTTGTGTCAGTTTTTTGGTCAATATTCGCATTGAATAAGTATGAGGTAAACCACAACTCGTCATAAATTACAAACCTTTGAATTGTATCATTATTCATTTGCATTATCCTATCCCCAATAAGGATATGATCATTCAAAATGTTATTGGTGCCACGATAATTTCTAAATTTGACTACAAATCAAGCTAGTACTAGATTAAATTTGTTGATCACGATATCCATAAAACTGTGATTTATATCCTTGGTGGTCACTTTGAATGGTTTGTCATGCCATTTGGTTTGAAAATTGCACCTACCCATTTTCAACTTCACATGGATTTTATCTTTCGAGGTTGTGAGGTCGTTTAAGAGGGAGTCTCAACGACCGATGAGAGTGAAGAAGGTGCTATATGTTCCCGGGTTGACAAAGCACCTGATCTCAATTTCAGCCATAGAGGAGAGTGGGTATGAGATTATTTTCTGTGATGGAAATGTATACATTCATCCTAGAGGATCCAGTTCCAGGATAGCTAAGGTGATTGAGATCAGGTATGTGAAGCTATTCATGCTCATGTTTCAACCAACTCAGGCATTGATTCACAATAGTAGCATTGACCCATGTGAGTTATGGCACAGGAGGATGGCACACTTGCACCATGGGGCTTTCAATGTGTTGAAGGAGATCGTGACAGGTTTATCAGAGTTCAGTGTGGAGCATCAGGGTGTGTGCAAGGGGTGTGCACTCGGGAAGTATTCCAAAACTGCATTTCCAGGCAGTGACAGTAGATCCAAGGGGATCTTGGATCTTATACACTCAGATGTGTGTGGGTCAATGTCGGTTGTGTCCTTGAGTGGATGTTGTTACTATGTTATAGATGATTTCTCTAGGAAGACCTGGATCTACTTCATGAAGACCAAGGATGAGGTCTTTAATCGATTTCAATAGTTTAAGGCTCTTGTGGAAAATCAGACAGGAAGGAAGATTAAGGTGTTGAAATCTTACAATGGGGGTGGGTATACCTCCAATGATTTCAAGAGCTTCTGTACACAGGTAGAAATCAAGGGGGAGTTGATAGTTCTGCACAACCCACAACAGAATGGGGTTGCAGAAAGAAATAATAGGGCCATCATTAGGGTTGTGAAGGCTATGCTACATGACCAGGATCTACCTATGTTCCTGTGGGCAGAGGCATGCAATACAATAGGCTACACATAAAACACGAGTCCTCATAAGGTGTTGAGGAGCAAGATTCCCGAGGAGGCTTTCACTGGAAGGAATCCTGAGATAGGGCACTTTTGCATTTTTAGGTGCCTTACATATTCTCATGTCCCTTTAGAGAAGAGGATGAAGCTGGAGCCCACTGCAAAGAAAGGCATATTAGTTGGGTACAGTGAGACTTCAAAGGCCTATTCGATTTATATTCCTACACTGAGGAAAATAATTGTGAGGCGGGATGTGAAGTTCGAGGAGGATAGGGCCTTTAGGAGGTCACATGATGCACCTCCAATAGAGATAGAGGAGCATGAGGCTCCGAAGGTTGAGGAGAGATCTACAGATCCTCGGTCTTCAGATCAACAGGAGCAGGAGGCTCTTTCCACACAGGAGGCCACTACCACTTTAGGGAAGAAGAGGCCAAGATGGCTTCAACAGACCTTGAAAGATGCTCAGGAGCATGTGGAGGCTCCTAAGAAGATTTTCAGGGAGAGTAGGCCACCGCAAAAGTGTTCCAGTTATATGGCACTCACGTGCAACAATATTGATTTCGTGCCTTCTAGCTTTGAAGAGGCTGCAGAGCAACATGTGTGGCGAGATGCTATGGTGGAGGAGTATTCCTCCATCATGAAGAATGGTGTATGGGATATAGTGTCGAGACCAGAAGGGAAATCTGTGGTCAGTTCGAAGTGGATCTATAAGATCAAGCATGCGACAAATGGCAGTGTGGAGAAATACACAGTGAGGTTTGTGGCGAGAGGGTTCCAACTTCTCATAGATAGAGGGAGTTAATTATGAGGAGACCTTCACACCAGTTGCGAGGTACACTGCTATCAGGTCAGTCATTTCCATTGCAGCAAAGATGGGTTGGAGGATACATCAGATGGATGTAAAGACCACATTTATGAATGGGATCATTGAAGAGGAGGTGTACATCGAGCAACCTTAGGGATTTGAAGTGCATGGGAGAGAGTCCCATGTATGCAGATTGATGAAAGCATTGTACGGGGTCAAGCAAGCTCCCAAAGCTTGGTATTCGAGGATCGATAGCTACTTGCAGTGAATGGGCTTTGAGAAGAGTGAGGCGGACCCCAACCTTTACTACATTCTGGTTGGTGAGGATCCTCTCATTCTTGTCTTGTATGTGGATGATCTATTTCGTACTGGGTCAGAGATGCTCTTTGAGGGGTGCAAGTGAGATCTTGCTTCGGAGTTCGAGATGGACATTGGGTTGATGCATTATTTTCTAGGATTAGAGGTGTGGCAGAGGACAGGTCATATTTTTCTGGGACAGGGAAATATGCAGTGGATATCTTGAGGAGATTTGAGATGATGGATTGCAAGCCTATGTCTACGTCTATGACAACCAACTTGAAGAAGCTGGATGCTTTTGAGTCTGAGTTGGTTGATCTCACTTTGTATCGACAATTGATTGGTTCTTTGATGTATCTGGTCAACACTAGACCAAATATCTGTTTTGTTGTCAACACCCTTAGTCAGTTCATGGTTGAGCTGAGGAGGGTGCACCGGGTGGCAGGAAAACATGTGCTCAGGTAACTTCGAGGTATGGTAGATTATGGGCCGAGCTATGTTCAGGGGGATGGAGTCAGACTGATGGGTTACATAGACTCAGTCTGGGTAGGCATTGCAGTTGATAGGAAAAGCACCTCGAGGTGCTTCTTCAACTTGGGATCGACATTTGTGTCTTGGTTCAGCAGGAAGTAGAAGTTAGTGGCATTGAGCTCTACAAAGGCAGAGTATATGGAAGCCAGTCAGGCGAGTTGTGAGACCATATGGCTTCGCAAGTTACTCATTGGATTGTTTGGTCAGAAGTTGCAGTCGACCATCATTCACTGTGATAATCAGAGTTGCATTAAACTCTCGGAGAATCCGGTATTCCATGACAGGTGGAAGTATATCGAGATCAAGAATCACTTCATCCGGGACTATGTTCAAAGAGGAGTTGTGAAGCTTCAGTATATTTCTACAGATGCTCAGGTTGCGGATATCCTCACAAAAGCTTTGTTAAAGGGGAAGTTTGTGTTCTTCAGAGATAAGCTAGGGGTGGTGCAAAACACCTTCCTCGCTAAGAGGGAGTGTTAAATTATGGTAGCTCGGACAGGTGCTTCAGCATTGGCTTAGAGTCGAAGCATGCAAAAGTCGTCTGGAAACTTTCTCAGGCTTACTTTATTTTTATAAAGTGACTTATCAAAAAACACATTAATTAATTTTTAATTAATGTTCATAAATTAAATTTAAGTGAA
This sequence comes from Picea mariana, assembly GCA_032191745.1. Classification (NCBI taxonomy): domain Eukaryota; kingdom Viridiplantae; phylum Streptophyta; class Pinopsida; order Pinales; family Pinaceae; genus Picea; species Picea mariana. The sequence goes on from JASDQU010203517.1 coordinate 12,916, forward strand.
TTCAGATTATATCGTGATTGCAGATCTAGGTTGATCTCGTCCGTAGATCAAGGTGATGATTACGAGGTTTGGAGATATTGAGATAAAAGAAGCCAAAGAGAGGAAAAATCGACCCATTGTGATAGGTGAGAGTTGGAGAGCTGAGGAGAAGAAAAAGAGAAAACAGCAAGGGCACATTTCCCAAGGCAAGGGGTGCATCCTGAGACAAGGAGGGCATGGATCCCAAGGCATCTGCACAGCAGCACGTGTAACAGGTTACAGGGATTTTAGGGCACACGTGTGGCTGGCTGCATGTTTTCCAAGGCAGTGTACAGCCATTAATGCAGGCTATACATGCTGTACACCAGTTGGGAAGTGTTGGAACAATTCCCAAGGCAGCATACAGGTTCATTTAATGCTGTTATTTTTCTGAATTCTCTGTGGGTTCGGAAATCAATAAAAATCTCTCATTTGCTGGTTTTCCCTTCGGGGTTTTTCCAGGGATGTTTACCCAAAATTCTGCGTGTCAAATGTGTGATTGGTTTGCTATTTTTCCACTATGCATGTCCTGTTAATAAGCTCAGTGTATTTCTGTTCATAAAAATCAGAGCTGGAATTTTATTGTTTTCCGTGCATGCATGCATCTGAAATTTATTTTTTATTTGAAGTAGAGATTAGATCTGAGCTTAAGAAAATTAACACTAAGGACATATATTGATGACATGAAGGTTTTATCCTCGTCTCTTGATGATCATTTTAATTATCTAGATAGATTTCAAGAAAGGGTTGATCGATATGGTCTAGTTCTTAGCAAATCCAAATTCAAGATTTTTAAAAGCAAGATTAACTACTTTGGTATCACTATTGATGAAGGAAAATTATCATGCAACCTTATACAATGTCCAAGATCTTTGCCTTCCCTGATGATCACCTAGATAAGACTCAAATCCAAAGATTACTTGGTTGCATAAATTATGTCAGTGAATATGTTATCAATTGCTCCAAGGAAATAGCCTCTATCAGAGAACATTTACACCTTGGTGGTTGGTCACATAATGCTACTAATATCATCAAAAGATTAAAATCAGAATGCTTCTAATAATTTTTGCTCTTCTCTTCATTGGCCTTCTGGTAAAAGAAAGTTGATCCTTCAAACAGATGCTACTAATAATTTTTGGTCTGCATTGTTAGTTAAGAAACTTGATAAGGCCGAAGAACTTTGTAGCGCTAAATCTGATAAATTTTCTAAATTTAAAAAAGAGGTATCATATTTGAGAAAAAGAAATATTGGCTATCAAATGCGGGATCGAAAATTCGAACTCTATTACGTCCTCAAGTATTTTTGGTCTGAATTGAGAGAAATGATTTCAAGTTTTCTCAAAACAAACACTGAAGATTTTTAACTCATAGCTTGAGGCAGGCTATTAAATTGGCAACTTTGGTTTAACGTGTTTGATTTTACAGTTCAATGGGTTAAGTCCTCTAACAATGGTTTAGCTTATACCCTCACAAGGGAAATGGATTCTGCAAGACTGGTTTGTGATCAGCGTAACATTGAACCTCCCAATTTTGATGATCTCACCCATTGGAAAGGTTTGAAAACTTTTGCATATAAGCCCTTTTAGCACAAAAACGTATTTGCCTTTGCCATTATGCACGGTTTTGACAACAACTCTTATGAACCTGAAGGACCTTGTTTTGATGTCATCACATTGGTTTCATCACTCTCATCATCAATCATGGTAAGTGGGAATCGAATGATAGTATTATGGCTGATATACTTTGAATGCAAGACGTACCTACATGGTTGTCATCACCAGAGCCACAGAATTTGGTTTTGCTATAGTAGTAGTCATCACACATTATACTAGTAGTACCTCATGCCTCTTCGAACTGCGACAACCAAAATACACAATCTTTATTCCGTGAATTCAATGATGCTCATTTGGGCCCCATTCTCTAGTGCAAAAATTCTGCTATAGGTTACATGTGTGGCCAAGGAACTTGTGTATGTTTTAATGATGATATTTAGGTAATAAATACTTTTTTAAAAGTAGCTTTTCTTATGAGAAGGCTGACATGATGACAAGACCCTTGTTAGGAATCTACTTTAGATAAAGTTATTTTGTAAAAGTAGTGTTTTCTCATGAGTTGACAGTGTCAGATATGAAATGACCTTCGCCAGGAATCTACTTTAAAAAAAGTAGAAGAAAGTAAGTTTGATTTGATCATAGAGATTTTTTGATCAGTGATACAAGAAGATTCTTTGATAAGACGTAATCTGATCTTTTAATAAATAGTTTTAAATAAAATTTTGAAGTCTATAAATTTTAATAAATAGTTTTTAATAAAATTTTAAATAAATATGTTGTAATACCTTGCATTACATATCGTATGTTTGTTGAACATAATATCGAAGCTTTTGAGGCCACCTGTCCATCGTGACAATTTGGTCCATTGGGTTCAAAGCATCACCTTTTTTCGCCATCGCGTCAATTTAAAATGCCAATGACTGTCAATTTTATGACAGTGTAATTTTATGATCTGAAAAATTACTTCCGAGTGACCCAAACAGTAAACCCTAGGACTGTTATCACTGAATAATTTCACTGAAATTATGACAGAAAATTACAGCAGCGGAAACATAAAGATCAGAGAGAAATTATCCATGCACATGAGACACAATTTTTAGTTCTGTAAACTATTCAATTTCAGAATTTTTGAGGGCAAAATCAACCCTCCGAGCAATTCAAAAAATCACCAAATCTGAGGACAAAATCAGTCCTCTCAAAATCAACAATTTTTCGGAAAAACCTCCTCACTTGCAAACCTGTTGAGGTCACTTGTACGGTTTGCTGATGTCATCCATACGGACTTCTGATGTCAGCCGTACGGACTGCCGACGTCAGCCGTACGAACCTGTCACTTGCCTAGAAACCCTCACATGTGTGGCTGTACGAACTATCACATGTGCGGCTGTACAGACTGACACATGTGGCTATACAGATTGTCACATGTGCGGCTGTACGGATCTGTTACACATGTGACTGTACGGATCTATCACACATGCAAGTTGTACGACCTGTCTTCTTCCACACGTGTGGCCTTTCTCTCTCCTGTTCACATATGCGATCTCTCCTCCCACGTGCAACTGTCCTTCTAGGCTGAAAAATTGAAGAGAAAGAATGTCTAAGAACACTAAGCGAGATTTGTCGAACTGCAGAATTTCCCTTGCTGAAATGACCAAGCCTCTTAGCACAAGTGCTCACTCACTTATGCTAATTCCATAATGTCACAATCTCTCCTCTTTTTTTATAGGAGTCCAAAATGATTTTAGAAGCCCTTAGCCTACTCTAAGGAGCCCTCCACTAAACTCAACATTAAATTAGAATTCTTTATTCCTCCATGTGGGCATGAAACCCCAACACAAGCCCCCAAATCCCATCAACAAGCCCATGAAGCCCCAAGCTCCAATTCAAGGGGGTTTTCATCAAACGAAAAGTCCAATGTGGTGCCAATGATGATTCCCACATGCCCGACACCAAGGCCACTTGTGGGAATACCTCCCGAAGCTACAAAACATCAACACTCCCTCTTAGCAAGGGAGGTATTCCAGAATCCATCCTCTATCACCTGGAAGTATCTCTATCTCCCATATTGGAAGTAGCTCTGCCTCCTACATTGGATCCGCTACCACAACTACACTCTAATCCTCCTAATTGGTTGCCCCCTCTCTCACCGAAGTGAGTCCTGTTGTATGATGTGCTTCCTCTTTGGAAGACATGCTGCTCCTAGAAGCCTCCCACTTCTGAGCTTCTTGTCTAGCTTCCTCAACCCATGACACATTCTTGACAGTCTTGGAAGACTCCTTTCTCCCACTTGAAGGTTGTCTCTCTTTGAACGACTGACTCTCCCTTTGAATCAGCTGACTCTCTCTGAAGTTGGGCTCCCTGTTGGCCCTTGGTTATGGAAGAAAGCGAAGATTAAGGAAGAAAGGTGAAATACGAACTGTGCGGAAGGCACATTGACTGATATTGGGTCGAAGTGGTCAAAGAAGAAGAAAAGAAGGAGCGAAGTAAGGGAAAGCTAGCCGTTGAACGAGAAGATTGAGGATGACAGATCAACAAGGAAAATAGATGGTGGACAACTTAGCAAGCGGAAGAAGACGTCAACGAGTGCTTTGGAGCACCTCGCTGGAAAGAAGGAACGACAGGCTGGCGAAGCCCTGGAAACGCAGGTCAAGTTGACCTAGGGTTTTGGTATCTAGGGTTTTGACACCTAGATGTTTGTCATTGTAATGTATAAATAAAGGTCTAGAGGACCTGGGATGGGGGGGTTGATGGTTGTTCGATTGTTGTTGATTCTGGGTTTATCATTGTGGATTAAGAGAGTGAGTATTGTCGTGTAGAGAAGTATTGTATCGAGAGAGAGTCTGTATTGTAAGATCTTCAGCTAGGTGCGAAGATCAACCCTGTAGCTGGGTGCACAGGGAGGAGAGAAAGAGAGAGAGATCTGCAAGCTAAGTGCGCAGATAGAACTGTATGTTTTCACCTAATATCAAGAAACACAGTTCTGTGGATGTAGCCCTAGTTCTGTTATTGCGTCATTGTGTTAGATCTGAGACATAGCTCGCACAGTAGGCCTAAAGGAGATAAAAAATAACTAGATCTCTGTGTGTTGCTCCTTTAAATCCACTTGCATTTCCTCTGGTTGTAGACACCTGTGTCCTGCAACCCCCTATTGCTACTTCGGGTGGGACTGCATTTGCTTTGCAGGTGTTGCTGAAAGGGTCAATAGTTAGGGCTTGTTGGTGCGCTGTTAGAGTTGAACCTTGGGTCTGCCCCTATGCCAACACTCCCTCTGAGTCTGCACAACCTTCAGAGCTACCTGCTCCGTGACCTTTGTCACTTTGCTACTGCTAGCCATAACTCGCATAGGCTGGCCCTTAAGCCTATATAGGTTTCTCTCCTTAACTCCAAGAACCATTGCTGCTTTGGAGATAGATCCTTTGGGCATGAATAACACTTTTCTATCTTGGAACAAAACTGCATAGCCCTTCTCCTCAATTACTCCTCCTAAGTTTTGGCACCCATAGCACATTTGACACCCTGAACACATATTCCGACTTTGTCTGGAATGACACTGATCCAGATCCATGTACTGCAGGCTTGGTGCCCATACCAAGTTCTATACACAAGTCTGAGTCAGTGTCTATGAAGTTGTCGAACAACTCCCATGCTCCTGTTATATGGCACGGGGCTCCACTATCCACCAACCAAGTCCCATCACCAAAAGCTGTACCAGAAAGGGCAGAGACTGGCAAGAATTCCCTCTGAAGCCTGTCTGCAACCTCATCAACCTCTATCGCTGATGCCTGCTACTTCCTTCACCATCTCCTCCGCTGTGGACATTGTGAAGCACAATGACCAAACTCATGACAAGCAAAGCACTTGACCTTGCTAAGGTCCTTCTTCCTCCTCGGCTTTGGAGATGCCTCTCTTTGGTGAACCACCTTTTCTGCCCTTCATGGTATGAGCAACCGGAGCCTGGTTTTCATCATTGTTGCCTTTCTGCTTGCCATTCCTGGACTCTAACCGAGCCTCCTTCTAGATGCAATCGGTTCATAATTTGTCAAAATCTGGCAACTTCTCTTGTGCATAGATCCCCTGCACAAATGGTTCCCAAGACCCGGGAAGATTGCTCAATGCCACATTTACCAACTCAACATCATCGGCTTTCTCATCAATGGCTGCAAGATGATCACGAATCCGAGTGATCCTCATGAGGTAGCTAGCAACTGTGTTCGAACTAGACATCTCAACAGCTTGGAGCTGGTGCTTCAAAATCAATTTCTTGTTGATTTGTGTACCTTGGGAGGTGTTCCCCATGTGTTATCCCTTCTTAGCACATGTGGGAGAGACATTTGGCTCTTAGTCCTATGTACTTTATGTTCTATTTTGTACTTGACTTTGGTTAAAGTGCAAAATGTCACTTTTTGGTAAAGTGAACATTAAATCACACTTTTTGT
>JASDQU010203522.1:1666-19040 GCA_032191745.1 Picea mariana
AGAATAACTGACACCTTCCCTTGTTTTAGAGTACGCATTAATAAGGAAACAAATCTTAGAAATGTGTGGAATTCATATAGATGGCGGTGGGTATTTTTTCCTCTATTTAACGAGTGGGAAAAATGCTTTTTTTTTGCTTGGTTGTTGTTAGCTTTACCTATACACTCTCCTATGCATGAGGTGTTAATGCATTTTGGATTCAATCTGTTTTAGAGGTGTAACAAATTCACTTAACCAAAGGTGCCTTCTTTTAGTTGCTGATATTAACCCCTCAATACTTCAGTTATTCTTTTGATGCCTTCAAACATGTTGCGATCCAGGTCATTGCCGAAACTTTCTGTTGACACTTACTGGTAACATCTATTTTAATGGGCTCGTAAGAAAACATTTGCTGACATCTCACCGGTAATATCTATTGATAGGCTCGAAAAAGAAATATGCTGACAGTTTACTAATTTTGACCCCAACCTCTTCTATTACATCCACCTTGATTCAATCGCTTACAGATTCCTAGATCTATAAATGAGGAACAACTATTGGAATGTTTCCTGCACCAGGAATAACATTAAAGCGCCCCTTTTTTTTACAATGATAGATTATTATAAGTTTTAGTGATTATTAATTTGGAGCAATAATGATTACAATGTTTATTAATTTAGAATGATTATTTAGAATGTTAAGGTTATAATGATTAATTAGAACAATAAACTCTACAATGATCGTTTAGAGGGTTAATTTATATTGATTATTAAATTAGAACAATAATGATTACCATGTTTATTAAATGAGAGTGATTAGTTAGAATGTTAAGTTTATATTGATCAATTAGAACAACAAAATTTAAAATGATTATTTAGAATGCACCCTTTTGGTTATCTATTGCAGTTATTATCGTAATGTTAAGGCAATAAACAAAGTGAATGGTGATTGTTATGGGAACCTAAATGTTATGGTGATGTGTAAGGTTAGGTTGACTACCATATAATATTATGGTATTACTTAATTATAAGACCCTTGTTCTCGATTTTTCTCACATTTAAAAATAATAGAATGTAATGTTAACATTATATAAAAGTATTGCTAAGGTTATTAAAATGGGTAGTAACAAAGGGTAAGGATATTGGCTTTAGTGAAAAGGTTTCTAAAATTTTACTGTTAGGGATATCATACATTGATATAGTAACATGTAATTGTATTGAGACTATAAAATTTTATTGTTAATACAACAGGTAAAGGTAATGTCCTGGCATTGGGTTGTTTGATTATGTAAGAGTAATGTTTTCTTGCATTATAGATTTATCAATGATTATTGGAATAACAACCCTTGCACCATATACAGAGAGTGAGTGTTTTAATGCGGCAATAAATATTGATGATGATGGATTGATTTAGAGCTATATTATTACTACATGGTTAATTAAAGTTTATGTATGATAGTTAATAGTAAGAAGTACTCTAACCCTTGGTTAAATGGAATTTGGTTGATAGAACGAATCTTAGTTAATCATTGATGTTGGTAGATTTAGCATTTTTGGTATTGATGGTGTCGTGCAGGATGTAGACACCTCCATGTTCCTCAGAATAGTCAGCAGCCCTGAGACCTTAAATGGTTAAAATCGATGGGAACCTAGGCTTGAGCATTCCTTATGTGTCTTGGAGGTCCTAACCATTGTAGGGTAGGATAGAGGGGTAGTCAGTTTTACTTATTGTCGATTGATCATAGTTAATGCATCCATTCACTTGTTGAACGTATTATGTCGTCTTGTTGTGTTCATCATGGTTGCGTCTTATTTGTCGTCGGGAGGCGATGTAGAGTCAAATGTATTTATTTCCTTGTACACGGGCGCACACGCCTGAAAATAAAAAATAAAAAATAAAATTTGCACTTATTTTAAGAGGATTGTCGACGTAACGAGGAGGTCATTACATATGGTATCAGAGTCGGTTCGACCCGTGGCTTGGGATTCGCTACGAATTTCGTTGACATGATTAGATTTGATTATACTGTTGCTGATTGAGTTGATTGTGTGCGTGAAGGTAGTCATGGTTAGAGGACGTCAGAGAGGAAAACAACTGGGTGCTAGGGGAGGAGGCGTGACGCCTCTAGTAGAATCCACACCTAAGGGGTCTAACCCCCAGAGAGGCGAGCAGGTTCTCAGACAAGAGAAGACAGCAGTTGGCAATGTTGTTGGGATGATGAGATCTTTTTAGTGCATGTCTGAGGCACTGATCAATCGATTGGACAGAGACGAGGCCAGGGCATCGACACCCGTAGAGGTTTCTCCGTGCGCACCGACCGTTACCAGTACCTTTCACCATGAACTTGAGAAGGTTAAATTTTCTGAGTTCTTTGGTGCCCCGGATGGCGCCGCTGCTGAGGCATGGTTGGAGAAAATGGAGATGTGATTCACACTTCACGATTATACCTCCAACATGAAGGTCTGCATGGTTTTCTTTCAACTAAAGGGGAGCGCTCTTCTATGGTGGAAGACACTCCTACCGCAGTTGAACATGGCTGTCAAAGACGTGTCATGGGAACTGTTCAAGGAACGGTTTCAGAAGAGGTACCTTTCAGAGGAATTCATCGAGCGTTAGCTCAATGAGTTCAACGCATTATGACAAGGAGGTTGTATGGTGCCTGAGTACGAGGCATGTTTTATGGAGCTACTCCGGTATGCTCCACACCTTAACACTTAGAAGATCAAGGTCAATCAATTCGTGTTTGGCCTTAACGAAAGCCTGCATGAAAAGGTTAGGATATTGATGCCTCAAACCCTACACGACGCCATCCAAAAGGTCCTCATAGAAGAGGAGGAGCTTGTCAGTGGGGGTCAGACCAGTAGTCCAGTGAGACCAGTAGGGTAGGGTTCATCTGGTACACCATAGCATCAGACACCAGCGACACTTATGTTGAGATATCATGGCTTCCAGAGAGGATCCACTTTCACTACACCCTGATGGCCGCCGCCTCAGGAGCGGGCACCTTATCGGGGACCACAACATCAATAGCAGTGTCATCTGTAGCAACAGCAGTTTAGGCCTGTTTAGCAGAACATATCTGGGTTCTAGGCCGGTGTGCCGTCATCTTCTACTTCAGGTACTAGGACTACTGGGCCGAAGAAGGGGTGTTAGACGTGTGGGGAGCCACACTACTGATGGTCACTATAATTGCTTAATTGATTCAAACAATCAAGTGATACATAAATTGTCAACCCGAGGAAGTCTGTTTATTTCAAAGATAACCATGCACTATATATGCTCAATTCCAAAAGCAACTTAGAGTTGTAGAAAAGAAACTTATACTAATCACACTTGCCTTGAATGAACTGAAGTTCTGATTTAAATCACAGGAAAGCAACCTGCCTATTGCATATCTTAAAGATTAATCTAAGAATCCTAGATTACATTAAAATAACACTTGCAACAGGAAAGTACAACTATTATGCAACCAGAGAACAGGACCCTTACTCTCAAACATAGACTTCAGTACTTTATTTCTGATTTACACTCTTTCATGAAAACAGTAATGCGGAGAAAGCTAACTCTATATAGCAGAGAACAAGGCCATCTAATTCCTTCCTTTCTACACAGGAACGTTAAGCCCTATCCCTGATTAACACACTAGTGAAAATAACTGAGATCTACAGAGAACTGGATCTCCTGATTCCTTCCTTTCTGAGCAAGAACCCTTAACCCAGTTTCTGGCTATCACACTTGCAGAAGTAATTGAAATCTACAGAGAACAGGATGTTCTGGTCCCTTCCTCTCTGAGCAGGAACCCTTAACCCAGTCCCTGGCTAGCACACTTGTAGAAGTAATTGAAATCTACTAAGAACAGGATGTTCTGATCCCTTCCTCTCTGAGCAGGAACCCTTAGCCCAGTCTCTGGCTAGCACACTTGCAGAAGTAATTGAAATATACTGAGAACAGGATGTTCTGATCCCTTCCTCTCTAAGCAGGAACCCTTAACCCAGTCTCTGGCTAGCACACTTGCAGAAGTAATTGAAATCTACTAAGAACAGGATGTTCTGATCCCTTCCTCTCTGAGCAGGAACCCTTAACCTGGTCTCTGGCTAGCACACTTGCAGAAGTAATTGAAATATACAGAGAACAGGATATTCTGATTCCTTCCTTTCTAAGCAGGAACCCTTAACCCAATCTCTAGCTAGCCTCATAAAATCATCACACAATATTGCTAATAAAAAGAATCATGAATTTCATTCAATAAACTAAGACAGAGTTCAGTAGTGTTTCAACAAAGCGAAATTCATTAAAAGTAGTGTTTCATCAAACAAAAGTTAATCAAAGCATAAATAGAGATTGAACTAGCACACTTCTAAAACTAATGGGTGAATCTTGTGAAGAAGGTGGGCCCTCCCTTCTCACAAGATTCCCCTGAAACGAGAAAGATAGAGAAGGATACTCAAAGAAGTCTTTTATTCATATGTCAAAATATCATATTACAATCTGGAAATGAAATACGTCCCTCTCTCTGAAGCTTTATCAATACATAAAACTTGGCTCCTTCAAATGATGATTTCCTCTTATTTAAAGAGGGAACCCCTTCAATACAATAAATTACAATGTGTACCTGAGTCCTATCTTTAGTCCGATCTACTTTCTAAACCAGCATAGTATGTCCTAGTCTCGCACAACAAAATGCTATTACAGGAGCTGAAAGAGGTATTGTTGTTACGGCTGGTGTAACATCTTCTTCTCGTTGCTGCTGATGTTGTTTCAGCATCACAATTTGTGGGTTGTTTCAGCCACATGAATTGCGCTCTTGACTATGTCGGCATTCTTATGTAGGAGCGAGGGTTAGTGCTTTGTTGAACACTGACTGTAATGGCTTCCTTTGTGTTTCAGCATCATCGGTCCTGGCGGTTTCCTCTGTGTTTCAGCATCTACAACTCTGGACTGTGTAACAACTCTGTGTTTCAGCATCTGCGACTCCGGACTATGTAACAACTCTGTGTTTCAGCATCTGCGACCTCGGACTGTATAGCAGCTCTGTGTTTCAGCATCAGTTTTGTGTTTCAGCAACAGCGACCTTGGACAGTTCTGTGTTTCAGCAATAGGCCTCAAATGCTAATCTGTAGTTTTGAACACTTATGCATTTCTAATCAATGGTCAAGTACAAGAGTGATGTAAAATATTATGAAAAATAGATTAAACATATAGTAATGAGAAGGGACATTGTATACCTTTGGGATGATCAGATAAATTGATAGTATGAGTCTAAATATGGATGATCAAGAGTATAATAGTGGCAAAAAGTATAGGCAAAAAGGTACATTGTGTGGTCCTAACATCCCCCCCAACTCAAGGTGTTGCGTGTCCTCAGGAAACTCACTCTGAATCAAAGTCTGGATACCGACTCTGATCATGTAAGTTACTCAAGCAGTAACTGTAGGAGGTACTATCTGTTGGCGTTCTGAACCCTTGGACCTGCTGTAATCTTTGACATGCTATTGTTTCTGCCTTCTTAGGTAGCTTATAACTGACTTGATACCTTTCTATTGGCAACGAGAGGATGGGAAAATAAAACCGGTACCCTATCCAGTTTTCAGCACAATGTCTAACACACTGGATGTAGTTGGGTATCCTGGAAATTGCTACTTCTAGGTTGGCAGGACAAAAAGGTTTGTGCTCTTGTCTCTTCTCCATGGATGGATGCCAAAATAGGTTATTGGCCTTGAGGGCAGGAATCTCTATGGATCGGATGATGTGCTCACAATCCTGGAGCACTTCTGATTGTAGCTGCTGAACATTTTCAGTCACCCCTGGTTGTTTTAAGAACTCATAATATTCTGTGATAAAGGTGGTTGCCTTCTGTGGTTCTGGTCTAATCTAGAGGAGGCGATTATCTTCATTGTACTTAGCAGCCAAAAAGTCATCTTGCCACAAAATCTGATTATAGAGAAAGGAAGTAAATGCTCGAATTTGGATGTCCCCAACAAGGGGATTTTTGTTTAGAAACCTGTTTTCTGGAATGGCCTCATTATGAAAGTATGTCTCACAGAGGAGGTGTTGATCCTTAGTAGAGGCGGCTATAAAATTTTTAACAAAATATGTTGGTTGTAGTACTGCATGGGGTTTACCTTCTATAATGGATTTGATCTGAAACCATGTGAGTCTCTTCATAAGGAATAAGGAGTAGTTGCAAGATGGATTTCTTGTGGCCAGTAGCTTCTATACCAAATCAAATATCAGGAACAATCTGCCTTTCAATTCTTTGTTCTTCTTCTTAAGCTCACGAGCTTCCTGGCGTGTCCGTTCTAATGCTTCCCGATTCGAGTAAGTATGGTTGATCCAGATTTGTTTGTGCACTTGTAGGTTTTTGGCTTGAGTTTCAGCATACTCTTTCTTCCATTTTTGTATTTCTGCCTGCTCATCCCATAGCTGAGTCTGTGTTTCAGCATTGGAAGTAGTGGGATGAGGTAAGGTTTGAGTGGATTGTTCCCTGGAAGTGGGGAGATTGATATGGTTGGGAGGTGTGAATTCCTCCATAGGAACTGTCTATACAGCCTTGTTGACAAAGGTAGGGGCTTCGTTTGTTGCAATGCAGGGCTCAGTCTTAAGCTTGGGAGGGCCTGTCGGTTCTTGTGTTGCAGCAGGTTCAGTCTTAAGCTTGGGAGGGCCTGCTGGTTCTTGTGTTACAACAGGTTCTTCCTTGGCTACAAAGGGTGAAGGAATAGGGGCTGCTCCTAGCACTGGGACTTGAATTACCTTGTAGCCTGCTTGATAGTAAATATCTCCACATTGGCAACACATATACTCTTTACACAAGCTCTCTGTATTTTTTTCTGACAAGGTTGCTATACGGCCTAAAGTGTACAAATTTAGTTCCTTTTCATATGCTTCCTTTGTCGTGACTAGTTCCTGCTTATATGCTTCCAGTTCTGACTTTAAAAACTCGTTTTCCTGCAAGACAAATTTCGTTGTTGCTTCTGGTTGTTGGGGAGTAGTTGCAGGTATGGTAGCTGCTCCTTGTGTTTCAACTTCTTGGTGTAGGAAAAGTAAAGTTGCAGCACCCTTAGCCTCTAATTCTTGTATATCAATTTCAGTATCAGAGGCTGGTTCTTGTGTTTCAGCCATTGAATGGGTAGCTAGTTTTTTAGCTACTTGGGTTGAGGAGGGTAGTGTTGCAACATTCTGGGCCTCTGATTCCTGTAATTCAATTTCAAATTCAGTGGCTGGTTCTTGTGTTTCAGCCACTAGATGGGTAGCTAGTTTTTGTGTTTCAGCTACTTTATTTGAAAAAAATGATGTCTAGGCATCTGGTTCCTGTAACTCCATTTTAATATCAACGGCTGGTTCTTGTGTTTCAGCCGTAGCTATTTCTTGTGTTTCATCTATGGCTAGTTCTTGTGTTTCAGCTATGGCTAGTTCTTGTGTTTCAGCTACTTTATGTGAGACAGATGATGTCCCAACATTCTGGGCATCTGGTTCTTGTGTTTCAGTCGTTGGAATAGGCAAAGATCTCGAGATTGGGGAGGTTGGAGGTGTACGGGGTATCAGTCGAATCAGTGGGGGATCTAGGATAGTGGTAATAAAGGGTGGCCTTGTTGAGGGTCTTTTTCTTTTTTTCCGTAAGAAGGGTGGGAAGAGGGGAGTTTTTTTTTCGTTTTCGTGAAGGTATTTCTTCAATGATGGGGCAGGAGGAATTATCTGGTTCAGAGTCATCACTAAGAATATGAAGGGCGGGAGTGGATGACTCTGGTAAGGTATTTGGCGGATTTGGTAGGGTAGGGGAATTGACTGGACTGGTTGGTTCTGTGGGCGGGCTATTGGGTACTTCGGGGGAGTCTTGGGGGTTTTGCAGTTGCTGCTCCTGAGGAATTCTAGTAGTTGGTTGGGGGTTTATGAGTGGGTTATTTAGTGGATGGTTCTGTTGATCAAAACCCCTGTGGATGAGCAATTGAACAAGACGGTGGTGGGTGAGTGAAAGGGTTGGATCTTTATCCTTTCTACAGTAATGTGCCATATTTTTCAAACAACACAGAAAATAATAAGGAATATTGACCCGTCTGTTATGCCTTAAATGAGAAAGCAAAAGAAATTCGTGTTGATAAACTACCTGATATCGGCCTTCGCAGGTCAAGTAATGTTTGATGAACCTTGCGGCTTCTAGCCATGGGGGTGGCAATGAGCTCAGCTGAACACCCCTGCCTTTTAATTCAATTCATTCTTCGGGCAGGAAGAAGTTTTGCTGAAGATTCCTAATGATATGTTTTCGGCTGAACATGCGAGTTCCATCGATAGGGAGGCCTGAGACCTCTGCTATATCTTCTTCTGTTACTGATATTCAGACCCCTTCGATGACAGAATGGTCCTCTTGAAGATTTTGGGCGAACTGTAGGACTTGTTGTTCATTATACCCCTGAAGTCTGTGGAAGTAATTGAGCCATCCTGCCTGCTGGAAGATTTGATACACTGCTAGATAGTGTTCTAACAGCGCTGTGGTGGCAGGCTCATTCCGTATGACAGATCCTCCCATGGCTACTAGCTTAGTAAGATACAGCGTCGAGAGTTTGTGTATCAGCTTCTGTGCAGAGTGAGTTTTCCAAGCGACGTTATGCAAGAATAGTGGTTAAATGCATGAAAGGGTGGTGAAATAGGGATGGCAGCGACGAAATCAGGTGAAATGATGGTATCATGGATTTGATGTGTACTTCCCTTCCCATCAAGTGTGACTAGTAATGATTGCACTTGAATGGTCATAATAACTTAGAATCTTTCTCATTAACTATAGCCTAACTGAATTACATAAAATTTACATACCTCGCCTTACCGATTGATTCGTTCTGCAAACAAGATGTCATGCCTATCCATGGCAGTCCTGTCATGGCAGAGACCTTTGATCTAATAGATAAATTGTGTCGAGGGTTTGCTGACTAGAAGGACGAACTATAATCTGAGGGCATAAAGGCTTGCTGACATACGATGGTGAAAGACTAGTGTTTCAGCAATAGAGAAGAACGAAACAATTGTTGTAGATGAAGAACTGTTGAGCAATGGTGTTTCAGTATTGAAAGAAAGTCAAAAGCGTTGAATGATGGTGTTTCAACATTGGAAGAAAGTCAAAAGTGCTGAACGATGGTGTTTCAGCATCGGGAAAAAGTTGAAAGTGTTGAACAGTGGTGTTTCAGCATCGGGAAAAAGTCAAAAGTGTTGAACAGTGGTGTTTCAGCATCGGGAAAAAACGATGAAGGGTTGCTGACAAAAAGAAAAGGAGAAACACTTGCTGGATGGTGTTGTTTCGTCAATGAAGGATGGTGAGGAAATGGTGGACTGTAGTGTTTTGGGAATGGGAAGAATAAAAAGTGCTGAATGGTGGTGTTTCAACATCGAAAAAGTCAATAGTGCTGAACAGTGGTATTTCAGCATCGTGAAAGTCAACAGTGCTGAACAGTGGTGTTTCAGCATCATGAAAGTCAATAGTACTGAACAATGGTGTTTCAGCATTGTGAAAGCTTGTCTCTTTGAAGTAGGATCGTCCTCTCCTAGTGGTTGTGCTTCGATCGGGAATCTGCAAAAATCGACTGTAGCATGGTATTTCTTGACAGGGATTATTAGTAAACAAAATCTAATCTAATCTAATACTAAAGAAAATTAACTTAAAAAAATTAATTTCTATTAGGGGTAGAAACCCCCTCAACGAAGAGAAAATGGGCGTCTGCCATGCATGTGGCCTTAAAATCTTCTTTAAAAATAGGTTACTGGTACAGACGGAGCCGATGACCATTGACAAGTAACGGAGTTCTAGAGTCATAGATTGTGAGGAGCCTTACTGTTCCATTGGGGAAAATTGTGTCTACTTTGTAAGGTCCAAGCCATCTTGTACACATTTTTCCTTGAAATTCCTTGAACCAGGAATCATACAGTAGGGCCCAATTACAGTTTTGGAACTTCTTGGTTTTTATATTTTTGTCATGCCATTTTGATCTTTGCTGTTGAATTATGGTTGTTTATTGAATGGCATCTAGTCTTTTGTCCTCTAGTTCATTAAGCTATTGCAACCTGGATGTTTGTGCATCGGTTAGATCAAGGTTGACAACTAAAGAAGTCCTTAAGGTTTTTATCTCAAATTCCACAGGAAAAACAACACTCTTTCCATAGACTAATTCATAGGGAGAGAATTATGTAGTATTTCTCCAGGTAGTTCTGTAGGCCCATAGTGCTTCAAGGAGCCTGTAGGACCAATCCTTTCTACTTTCCTTCATTGTTTTTGTGAGAATGGCTTCTATTACTTTGTTTGTTCTTTCCACCTATCCATTGGCTTGGGAGTGGTATGCTGTAGTCATTCTCTACTGAATATGATATTTTTGAAGGGTGGCTTTGAACCCATGAGAGGTGAAAGGAGGTCCTCCATCTGTAACTAATTCTCTTGGCATTCCAAATCTGGTGAATATGTCTTTAAATAAGAAATCTATAACTACTTCTTCAGTCGCTCTATGGAGTGCTTTGGCTTCCACCCATTTAGTCATGTAGTCTGTGCAGACCAGTATATAAACTTTTTGATTGGATGGAGGGTTGATGGGTCCTATGAAGTCTAAGGCCCATCTTTCAAATGGTTCAAGTACTACCTGGGGGTTTAATGGAATTTCATCTCTATGATTAGGTTGGCCTACTCTTTGGCATCTATCACAGGTCTTGACATATTTCTTTGCATCTTTGAAGAGTGAGGGCCAATAGTACCCCATCGTGAGAATTTTATATGTTGTTCTTTTATCAGCAAAATGCCCTCCACAAGGGCCATCATGACAAGATTTCAATAGATCATAGACCTCATCTTCTCGAACACACCTTCGGATTTCTTGATCAACTCCTGTATGGAAAAGGTACCCACTTATCCAACTATATTGAGCACTTTGGTGAATAATACTTTTTTTCTATCGGTAGGATAGATGTGATGGAAACTTCCCTGCAACCAAGTAGTTAGCAATATCTGCATACCAAGTTGAGTGAGCAGAAACTGCAAATAGATATTCATCAGGAAAGGAATCATCTACTAGGGTATCATTATCAGGTTTCAATCGATAAAGGAAATCAACAACTACATTCTCTTTTCCTGGTCTATCTACAATTGTAATATCAAATTCTTGCAATAATAGTAGCCATCTGGTGACTCTAGCATTTGTGATAGGTTTATTCATTAAGTACTTGATAGCTGAGTGATCAGTATGGACAAAAGTGGAATAGCTAGTAATGTAATGTCTAAAATTATTAATTGCATAGATAACTGCTAGGAATTCCTTCTCGGTGACTGTATAATTGAGTTTAGTAGGGGTCATATTCTTGCTGATGAAATATATAGCATAAGGGAGATGATCTTCTTCTTGTCCCAAGACAGCTCCTATAGCAGTGTCTGAAGCATCAGAGGATATGTGAAAGGGAAGTGTCCAATCAGGTCCTCTAAGGATAGGAGCTGTAGATAACTGATGTTTGAGTGTATTAAATGCTTCTTGACAAAAATTAGTCCAATTGAATTCAACATTTTTCATCAGTAAAACAAACAGAGGAGAAGCTATTTTGGAAAAATTCTTAATAAATCTTCTGTAGTATCCAGCATGTTCTAGAAACCTTCTTACCTCTGTTTGGGTTTTGGGAGTAGGAATATCCTTAATGACTTGTATTTTGGATGGGTCTACCTGAATTCCTTGAGATGATATCAAATGTCCAAGCACTATTCCTTCACTCATCATCATATGGCATTTTTCTGTACTTAAGGAGAGTTGGGCTTGTATGCATCGCTTAAGTACCTTCTCAAGGTTTTCCAGTGCTTCCTGAAAAGAAACACCATAAGGAGTAAAGTCATCCATAAAAATTTCCATAGAGTCATTAAGCATATCAGAAAAAATTCCTAAAACTGCCCTTTGGAAGGTTACTGACCTGCATTACATAGTCCAAATGGAAGGACTCTATAAGAAAACGTTCACCAAGGGCTGGTGAAGGTGGTTTTATCTTGATCTTGAGGTGCAATTTTAATCTGATTGTACCCACTGAAACCATCTAAAAATGAGAAAAATTTCTTCCCTGACAAATTATCTAACACTTGATCAATGAATGGTAATGGAAAGTGATCTTTCTGAGTGGCTTTATTTAAAGCTCTTTAATCCACACATACTCTTTGTTTCCCATTCTTCTTAGGATCTATTACCAATGGGGACACCCATTCACTATCTGATATAGGATAGATAAACCCTGCATTGAGCAATTTTTGAAGTTCTTCCTTGAGGATTTCTCTTAAATTTGGGTTCATTCGTCGCTGAGGTTGACAGATTGGCTGACAATATTCCTTAATATATATTCTATGAGTACATAATTCATGGGAGATTCCTTTCATGTCTGTGTAATCCCATGCGAATGCTTCTTTCTTTTCCCGAAGTAACTTCATTAATTGTTGTGTTTCAGCATCTGTCAAATGAGGGTTTATATTCAATGTTTTGTCAGGTTCGATTTCGATTGTTATTCTTTTGGAGGAAATGGTGTTAGGTGTTTGATGTGGGCTTCCCAAATTGAGGTTTTCTTGATTATCAGACTCCAATAGTGCAGTTAGTTGATTATGAGTTTCTAGAGTTACAGAGGAGGGTTCGCAAATAAAATTATTGATTATTTCATCCTCAGTAGAGTCTTTCAGGCTTAAAGATTGTCTGATAGTCAAAAGCAGTTGAGTAGGTTGATCCTCAAAATCTACCCATACGAAATTATCATTATTAACCAGGGGTGTAGCATGAGGATAGAGGGTAAGCTACTTAGTTTCATAACCATTTGAAATTGTCATTGAACCTGATCTATAACTGATAAAAGCATCTGTTGTGGCCAGCCAAGGTCTACCCAAAATTAGAGGGTGCCCCCCCAACTTTGTTTTGGGCTACAGCACTGTAAAGTCAACTGGATAATTTCAGGATTCCACAGAGATGTTGAGGTCTTCAATGACTCCTTCTGGTTTAATTGTGGATTGGTCAACCAATTCTAGGATAGTTGGGGTTTCTCTGACTTCATTTTGTAATTGTATCAGTTGTAAGGTTTCCAAAGTCATGATATTGATGGCTGCACCTAGGTCTACCAAGACTCGAGGGATTATCGTTTTTCCAACTTGTACTATAACAGTAGGGTGGCCAGGATCACCATATTTAACTGGGGGAGTTTTACCTGACATTATTGCAGACAGGTCTTCCATAACATGGATTGTAAAGGGATCCTTAGTTTTCCTACCAGGCTTTTTAACAAAAATATCTCGCATTGTCCTAGCATAGATTGGTACGTCTCAGAGTGCTTGTAGTAGAGGAATTTTGACATATAAATTATGTAATTCCCCTAGAAGATTAAAGGCTGCTGGTTCAGGCATTTTAGTTAAGGTTAAACGCTCAGGGAATGGTGGTGTTGCTATTTCAGTAGCATTGTTAAAGGATGATTGTACCTCTTCAGATATATCATGCTCTTTTGTTTCCTCTTTATCAGAAGAGGTAACATCAGCTATGGTAGGTTCCACTATTCTCCTAGATCGAAGATGAATGTCATTGCATTGCGCAGGGAGAAAGGAAAGTGTAGGCTAGTTATAAATATCAATGCACTACACAGCTTTATTATTTGGGTTAGGGTTAGGTTGTACAGGTAGCTGGGGTCTCATTGTTTGTTTGTTTGGAGGGGTACCTGCTAGTAAGGAGAGTGGTTGTGGGAGTTGAGGTAATTTATTTTGAAAGGTGGGTTGTTGTCCCCTCCAATTTTGATTCCATTGGCTCTGATATGGTTGTTGTTGTTGTGGAGGCCAAGGGGTCCACATTGAGGGATCAACAAAGGGTGGGTTATTTTGTTGCATGGATGGGTAATTCATTTGATTAGTGTAATGCATTTGATTGTAGGGGGGGTAACTCATTTGATTGAAAGCAGAATAATTATTCCAACGATTAGAAGATGCAAATGGCATGTTAGAGTTCATACCTTGTCCCCACAGTTGCCATTGTCTCCTTGGTGTCATCAGATAGACAGCTTCAGCTTCTTCGTCCGTTGGTTGTAATGTTGCCTTGATCCCTGGTAAAGATGAACAATTTTTGGTATCATGATCTTTATCACATATAGTGCAGATTGTTTTTCTGTCCAGTGGACATTCTCTTCGTGGGCGCTTATCTCTGCATTGAGAACAAAAGATGGACAATGATGCTTCTACTTCTACTTGCTTTTTCTTAATCTGGAGGGTATCCATTTGTGAGGCAAAAGAGCTGAACATTTCAGTTTTAAAATCTTCAAGTAAATTACCTATCTTGGCTCTTGTTGCTTCCCCAGTGGCTGATTTTTGGACTCTTGAAAATGTGGTGTCCCTGCTGTTTAATCTGATTCTTGAAGCTCCCCTTGAACATCTTTTCCATAAATTGACAATATCATCATATGATTCCTTGGATATGTCCCCTTTTCCAAGCATGTTCAGCATATCTAAACAGTCATCCCCTACTCCTTTTAATAAAATAGTTTTGAGAATATCCTTACTTACATTGGGATGATTGGATCTTTGTAGATTGTATTGTAGCCTTTCTACAAAGTCTTCTAGATTCTCGTCCTCTTTCTGCATCATTTTAAATAGCTCCTCCCTCTTTTCTCTCATTCGGCAGTAGTCCTGGTATTTGTTCAGGAATTTCAGTTTCAATTGGTCCCATGTTGTGATTACATGGCCTCCAAGACTCATAAACCATCTTAGTGCATTCCCTTTTAGTGTTGCTGGAAATAAATTTAGTTTTTGAGCATTAGAAACGTAATCATAACTTCTGCATAATATGTCAAACTCAAACAGAAATTCATCAGGATCCTCCGAAGATAAACCATGAAAATTAGGCAATGCTGAGAGTGGAATGTTTTTCATAGGGACTACTCCTTTAGGGAGATCGCCAATAGGAAATCCTAATGTATAGAAAGAGTTTTCATATTTTACCTCTCCTTCAGGACCTGCCTGTTCTTCGTGATGCAATTCTTCATTGTACTCATCCATGTTTTCCTCTTTCTGCTCCTCTGCTGCACTTGCTCTGTCCTCAATGTCTCCTACTAGCTTCTGGACTGTCTCAGGACTCCAAACTTCTTTCCCTGTTCCAAAAATTTCTTGAAATGAAGGCTGGGAGTTTTGTTTTCAAAGGTTTGTTCGTTGGGTAGCAGATTCAGACTTTGATAAAATCTCATCAATGTAAGTCTTTCTTCCTCCTTTCTCTTTTCCCTTGCCACCTGTAGGGTTAGTGTCTTTGGGGTCTTTCATGCAATCTTTTTATCTAAAGAAAAGAAATCATAAGTGTTTTTGAAATCGATAGCTATCTTCCCCGACAACGGCGCCAAAATGTTGGTCACTATAATTGCTTAATTGATTCAAACAATCAAGTGATACATAAATTTTCAACCCAGGGAAGTCTGTTAATTTCAAAGATAACCACACACTATATATTCTCAATTCCAAAAGAAGCTTAGAGTTGTAGAAAATAAACTTATACTAATCACACTTGCCTTGAATGAACTGAAGTTCTGATTTAAATCACAGGAAAGCAACCTACCTATTGCAGATCTTAAAGATTAATCTAAGAATCCTGGATTACATTAAAATAACTCTTGCAACAGGAAAGTACAACTATTCTGCAACCAGAGAACAGGACCCTTACTCTCAAACAGAGACTTCGGTACTTTATTTCTGATTTACACTCTTTCATGAAAACAGTAATGCGGAGAAATCTAACTCTATCTAGCAGATAACAAGGCCCTCTAATTCCTTCCTTTCTAAGTAGGAACGTTAAGCCCTATCCCTGATTAGCACACTTTTGAAAATAACTGAGATCTACAGAGAACTAGATCTCCTGATTCCTTCCTTTCTGAGAAGGAACCCTTAACCCAGTTTCTGGCTAGCACACTTGCAGAAGTAATTGAAATCTACAGAGAACAGGATGTTCTGGTCCCTTCCTCTCTGAGCAGGAACCCTTAACCCAGTCTCTGGCTAGCACACTTGTAGAAGTAATTGAAATCTACTGAGAACAAGATGTTATGATCCCTTCCTCTCTGAGCAAGAACCCTTAACCCAGTATCTGGATAGCACACTTGCAGAAGTAATTGAAATCTACTGAGAACAGGATGTTCTGATCCCTTCCTCTCTGAGCAGGAACCCTTAACCTAGTCTCTAGATAGCACACTTGTAGAATTAATTGAAATCTACTGAGAATAGGATGTTATGATCCCTTCCTCTCTGAGTAGAAACCATTAACCCAGTATCTGGCTAGCACACTTGCAGAAGTAATTGAAATCTACAGAGAACGGGATATTCTGATTCCTTCCTTTTTTAGTAGGAACCCTTAACCCAATCTCTGGCTAGCCTCATAAAATCATCACACAATATTGCTAATAAAAAGAATCACGAATTTCATTCAATAAACTAAGACAAAGTTCAGTAGTGTTTCAGCAAAGTGGAATTCATTAAAAGTAGTGTTTCAGCAAACAAAAGTTAATCAAAGCATAAATAGGGATTGAACTAGCACAGTTCTAAAACTAATGGGTGAATCTTGTGAAGAAGGTGGGCCCTCCCTTCTCACAAGATTCCTTTGAAACAAGAAATCTAGAGAAGGATACTCAAAGCAGTATTTTATTCATATGTCAAAATATCATATTACAATCTGGAAATGAAATACATCCCTCTCTCTGAAGCTTTCTCAATACATAAAACTTGGCTCCTTCAAATGATGATTTCCTCTTAATTAAAGAGGGAACCCCTTCGATACAATAAATTACAATGTGTATTTGAGTCCTATATTTAGTCGGATCTACTTTCTAAACTAGCATAGGATGTCCTAGTCTCGTGCAACAAAATGCTATTATAGGAGCTGAATGAGGTATTGTTGTTACGGTTAGTGTAACAACTTCTTCTCGTTGCTGCTGATGTTGTTTCAGCATCGCAATTCACGGGCTGTTTCAGCCACGTGAATTGCGTTCTTGACTGTGTCGGCATTCTTATGTAGGAGCGATGGTTAGTGCTTTGTTGACCGCTGACTGTAACGGATTCCTTTGTGTTTCAGCATTGTTGGTCCTGGTGGTTTACTCTGTGTTTCAACATCTGCAACTCTAGACTGTGTAACAACTCTGTGTTTCAGCATCTGCAACTCTGGACTATGTAACAGCTCTGTGTTTCAACATCTGCGACCTCGTACTGTATAGAAGCTCTGTGTTTCAGCATCAGTTCTGTGCTTCAGCAACAATGACCTTGGACAGTTCTGTGTTTCATCAATAGGCCTCAAATGCTAATCTGCAATTTTGAACACTTATGCATTTCTAATCAATGGTCAAGTACGAGAGTGATGTAAAATATTATGCAAAACAGATTAAACATATAGTAATGAGAAGGGACATTGTATAC
>JASDQU010203526.1:0-18921 GCA_032191745.1 Picea mariana
AACAAAAATTATCTTTAGGGAGTCAACCCTTAGGTTCATTTAGTGATTATGAGACTACTATACATATATTTATTGGTGATTTGATGATGCGTATGTCCTTGCCTCCATAAAATCTTAGGTGTAGTAGACCGCATAATTTCTTGTATGTTTTATTTTATTTTATATTCAACTCTTTGGTTTTCACTTCTTTCATTTTAGGGGATTTTTTTTCACTCTTAAAGGATATATGTTTTTTATACTTCTGGAATCAATCGCATTTCTGGTGAATTCTCTGTGCAAGGAAGTATCATAAGTCGACCATGCATTTAACATAGTGATGAAATTGGGTGACGGTGGATGCCCTCTTAATACATCTATTTTTAACACTCTTATTAGGAAAAACTGGCAGTTTTGCAAAAGAGAAGAAGTGTTTCAAGTATGTGAATATATGGAAGGCTTGGGTTTGCCTCCTGACAATGTGACCTATGCTCCTCTTACTCAATTATTTGTAGCAAACTTGGAGAAAGTAAGAGAAATCTTGGATACTATGACCAAGAAAGGCCTCAAACTAGATGCTCACATGCTTCATAACTAACAGGAAACAAAAAAGTAAACTCTGAAATTGATTAAACCAAATCATGGAAATATCACATATAGGTGGTGTGGAGGTATAGAGTCCTTTTTCTACTTCGTCTCTCCATTTCTACCAAGCCCTAGATCTCTTTTTAAATCCCAAAAGCCATTAAGTTCACTGCACTTGGCATTTAATGCTATGGTGCTAATGTGACCTCTATTATGTTTAGAAATTTGAATTTCCCCTTCGATACTTATGATTCACATTTATTTTAGGTCTAAAGGGGAACTTCAAACAAAAGTCTCACGAAGAATTTGTTGGTTGAAATTTGAACTAACATGTCAATGAGTAGTAAGCACTGAAATGCTTATTGCTTACAAAGTGACACTGACATGTTGTAGTTAAAGATGGATTGTGGGGAACTAGTGAGGGTGCATATCCAATTTGTTAATGGAAGATGATAATAAAGTTTTGATAAACATATATGGGTTGGTGTAGTAACCATGCTTGCTCAAGACTACATGAATCTATTCAAAAGATTTCATTGTGAGAGTATAGTGTATGATTTAATAAAAGATATTCTAGTGAGAGAGCCAACTACATTGTTTGCAATGTATGGTGAGCAAGAGAGAGAGAGAGTTGACTTCTTTGCTAGCAATGTATTGTGAGCGAGAGAGAACCAATTGTGTTTCTTACAATGTATGGCATTGGCAAGAGCTATTGTTGTGCACTAGTGTTAATACCACTAGCTAGAGTGTGCATATCAATTTAGCTTCCTTATACCACTGATCTATGGGTGTAGTGGTTCCTCATGGGTGTAGTGGCTAAAGAGTGTGTATGTTTCCCATACCTTGATTAGGTTAATGGCTGCAACCCATAACCATTTCTCTGCTTCCCATCATTGAGTTGTACTTCCAAGTGCCTAAGATGCATGGCATATTGTTCCACATTGTTGTTGTAGTTGATCTTGTTGATGTTGTTATAGTTAAGGTTGTTGTAGTTGAGAATGTCGATTCAATTGATCGTGATATGCTCAAGGTTGTTTCCGTGGATTTTTTTGATTCAAGGCCACTTGATAATACAATGTTATGGTTGAGTCTATATTGGCATTGCACATTACTGAGATTATGTTGTTTGTATTGTAGGTTTTTGGAGATACCATTGAAATGAAGGATGTTGTTGTGACTTGTGGTGTTCATATGCATTTTGGTTCTACTACTTTGCTGTAGAACCGACCAACGAGGTTTTTACTCGAAAAATTCAAAACCTTGTCTAAGGAAATGTCCAAGGAAATTTCAAAACTGAAAATTTCAAAACCTTGTCCAAGGAAGACGGGGACCAAAAAGGGTTCACAAAGTCAGAAAAGGGGACGATGGGGGGGAGGGCATGTGACTCTCACGGTTAGTCTTACAAGGGGGCTATTAACAAGTGTTGAAGGAAAATCTCCCTGCGGACAGGTAGATCTCCTCTTGAGAGCTAGACTCTTAACTCTTAAGACAGAAGACGCTTAACGTGGACGCTGACTTCCTTTCAGATCTATACAAACTAATGCATGAGGAGGAAGAAGAAAAGAAGTACCTTTAACCAGTGTTTGTCCCTGCATGCTCTGAGTTGAGCTCCAATCTTTCACTCCTCGATGAGCCCTGTAGACAAACAATAGTACGACCACTTCCTACTCTATCGATATTAGCTTGAAATAGATCTATCTATCAGAGACAAGTTTATGTGAGATCAAACACAAACTAGAAAGAAACAGGCCAAGCGTGTCATATTGATGAGAACAATGACAGAAGTAACTTACAACCATAGATGCGAATGTGACAGCTTCGTCAAGTCCCCTTTGTCTAACCCTTGCTCGAAAGATCCACGACCCAGATGACAGCAACTTCATTGATTACTCTCCTCCAGTTCACCGTGTGTTTCCTATGAGATCATAGGTTTCATGCTTGCAATTCTTCCTCCTTTCCACCATGATACAGCCTGTTTATATAGGTTTAGAGAGGCTTAACCCCTTGAGTTATCTTTAGGGTAAGTTGAGGATTTCCCTCCTTGAACCAAGGATCTTCTCCTAAGATCATGGCTGAACCAGGAATTCGAATGCAACTACCTTCCAAGATTGAAAGATCCTCCCCTTAATCTCCTCAACAGATCAGCTACTGCTCAGAATAGGCAGTGCTCCCTCAAAAAGGCCATCAGAGCACTATAGCACTCCCTAGTAGGCTTTAGGGGGGCATCAGCGCTCTAAAGATCTATAGCGCTCCTTCAGAGGGGCAGTTTGGTGTTATAACGCTCCCTAGCACCTTATAGGGGAGCGCTAGCGCTCCTAAGGGTGATGTAGGGGAGCGCTCTCTTCTAAAACCTTAGTTTGGAAGCTTCTTTCAGGTGGCAAGAGATACCTGACTTCAGTTAACCATCCCTCTTCCTCCAAATCAGGTGTTTGAGGTATTCTAAGTGTCTCTTAGTGTCGTCATCATGGCAGTATGCTTTACTTGACATTTGCGACACTTGTGAACAACATGTGACACTTGTGAACAACATGCGACACTTGTGACACTTATCAAAGCGAGTAATGTTGATGTGTAACAACAAGCTCGAAGAAAACCTTATATTGTTCCTTCTTAACTTAATAACAATAATATACCAAGCAATATATTTGTTTTGCCTGATTCTAAAACAACTTATGGTATACTAGGATACATTAAATTCCTTTAAACTAAAAAAAAAAAATCATAATTGCAATAATGTGTTACCAATTTTGACATGTCATTGTTCTCGTTGCTCGTTCCTCCTCTGTTGCTCCAACCAACAAGGGCACTCTCACAGGTTATTCTTCTTTGTGCTTGGTCAGCAAGGGCACTCTCACAGCTCGTCACTCAGGGTTGGGTCATTCTCCAGCTGGATCTCTCACTCTGTGCGGGGTTGGGGACTCTCACAACCAGTCAATACTCTGTGCGGGGTTGGGCACTCTCATAGCGGTCAGTACGCGTGGGGTTGGGCAACCAATATTAAATTTTATCTTATGATGTAGACAAAGTAGCCTCAAAACTAGAAAAAACCAAACATACATCAACCATAACATTGATGGACAACAGATAAAAAAATTATCGTCATTTGCTAATATATCCTTGTTATCACTAGGGTCCTAGGCCAAGTATGTACCAATAATTTCAAAGCTTTGAACCAAAGCTTGCTAGAAGTGGGATCTAAATGTTTGATTTTATGGATGAAATCAAAGCACTTTAACTTTTAAAAGCATCCAAGTGTCCAGAAAATTTGTGGCCCATGGAAGGTGATCCCTTAGCTAAGTAACCTTTTAGGGAGAGGGAAGAATGGAAAATTTATTAGCATACAAACTCAACCTATGCATATAATTTCCTAGCAATTAGAGATAACTAAAATATGTGCTTCATGGTTTTGATGCACCCACATTCAGGACATCACAGTTATGGGTCCCTGGGCTGGATAATCATTGATCAATATGGAGGGCTCATATGATCAAGCTCTAGGTGGTGCATATTTTGTCTTAAGGTTAGGGCATTTTTTCTAGTGCGTATTTTTGCTTAAGGTTAGGACATGTATGTAAGTCAAGCCCTTGTTGAGCTATAAAGGAGGTCATTGGCATAATGGATGCATTGATGGAATGGATTAAAGGACAAGATCCATCCACCAAAGGATTTCCCTTTAAAAGGATCAACAACAATCACCAGAGACAATGATCATTAAATGATAATGTTGTCTTGAGAGACGACTCTTTCTTGAGTAACTCATGGGGCTTACAAATACTTAGTACAACAAAGGTGCCCAAAGTCTTTACATTTGAAGGGGTTTGCAAGGTGGTTTGAAAATAAATTATTTTCCATGTCTTTGTGCCTAGAGGCCATCACTACTTGATACAATGCTTAAGGAGGAATTTCCATGGTTCTTTACCTTCGAGAGCGTTGATGACCCACAACTCCATTGAGAACAAACCTAGCCTGGATTGAGAATAAACTTGAAGCCAAAAGCTCTTGTCAAAAGAAAGAAAAAATTGTGCAATTTGTGTTCATGGTAGCTCTGTGTTTTTGAAACCCGAGAATAAAATAAATAATCGCCATCACTGATAAAAATTCACATTTGATAAAAAAACCCTTTGTATTGCCAAGACATCGTCATTTTCTTCCTAGAAACCACTAGAACACATTTCAACATTGGCCCCATTCATATTAATTATTCTATAGGCTTGTTGTTTGATTGTTGAATTGTTTGTGTGAGTCATGTTTGAGTCCAACAACCCTCCCAGACCATCAATGCATGCATCTAGTCTAACCATGTCACATTTCAATCCATACAAGCACAAATTGGAAAATTTTCAACATTGGCCCCATTCACATTAAGTATTCTATAGGCTTGTTGTTTGATTGTAAAATTGTTTGTGTGAGTCATGTTTGAGTCTGGAAACCCTCCCATACAGTCATTGTATGTGTCTAGTCTAACCATGTCAAATTCCATTCCATACAAACACAAATAAATAAAAAATCAACATTGGCCCCATCCACATGTCAGTTATAAGTGGGGTCAAGTACATGAGTAGGGGCGCCTTATCTTTTTCTTTTTATAGAATAACCAAATAATATCTGATTTTTGAATTGTTTTTTAGACTCATGTTTGAGTCTGAAAACCCTCCCATACCGTCATTAATGCATGTGTGTTGTCCTAGCATGTCAAATTTCAGTCCATTAAAGCACAAATTGAAAAAATTTCAACATTGGCCCCATTCACACTAATTACTCTATAGGCCTGTTGTTTGATTGTTGAATTGTTTGTGTGAGTCATGTTTTAGTCCAACAACCCGCGCAGATCGTCAATGCATGCATCTAGTCTAACCATGTCAAATTCTAATCCATACAAGCACAAATTGGAAAATTTTCAACATTGGCCCCATTCACATTAATTATTTTATAGGCGTGTTGTTTGATTGTCAAATTGTTTGTGTGAGTCATATTTGAGTTTGGAAACCCTACCATACTGTCATTGCATGCGTCTAGTCTAACCATGTCAAATTTCAGTCCATACAAGCACAAATAAAAAAAAAAAAATTAACATTGGCCCCATCCACATGTCATTTATAAGCGGGGTCAAGTAAATGAGCAGGCACTCCTTATTTTTGGATTTTGATAGAAAAACCAAAGAATATTTGATTTTAGAATTGTTTTTTTGACTCATGTTTGTGTCCGGAAACCCTCCCATACCATCATTAATTCATGTGTGTTGTCCTAGCATGTCAAATTTCAGTCCATAAAAGAACAAATTGAAAAAAAATCAACATTGGCCCCATTCACATTAATTAATTTGTAGGCTCGTTGTTTGATTGTCAAATTGTTTGTGTGAGTCATGTTTGAGTCCAACAACCCTCCTACATTGTCAATACATGCATCTAGTCTAACCATGTCAAATTTCAGTCCATACAAGCACAAATTGGAAAATTTTCAACATTGGCCTTATTCACATTAATTATTCTATAGGATTGTTGTTTGATTGTCGAATTGTTTGTGTGAGTCATGTTTGAGTTTGGAAACCATCCCATATCGTCATTGTATGTGTCTAGTCCAGCCATGTCAAATTTTAGTCCATACAAGCACAAATAAAAAAAAATCAATGTTGGCCCCATCCACATGTCAGTTATAAGCGGGGTCAAGTACATGAGCAAGCGCGCATTATTTTTGGCTTTTGATAGAATAACCAAAAAATATTTGATTTTTGAATTGTTTTTTTGACTCATGTTTCAGTCTGGAAACCCTCCTATACCGTCAATGCATGTGTGTTTGAGCCCAGAAACCCTCCCATACCGTCGGGGCCAATTCGAAAAAACACAAAAAATTTACAATTTTTAAAGGTAAAATCCAACGACAAGGCCAATTTTCATGACTTCTTTCATGGAATGGAATTGTTTCTATGTGTTCAGATCGAGTGTTCAGAAACCATATTTCCATTGTTTTGAACATGATCATCACCTCACCTTCACATAAAATTTCTCAAATTGGCATATAATAAACCTGAATGAGCTTCTCTTGGTTTCGAGAATAATAAAGAACATGTAACACACTACATACAAAATTGGCGTAAAACTTTAAAAACGTAATTAACCTGTATAAGTAAACACTTAACAAACAATAAATCATATAAATACTAAATATATCATTAATATAATAAATCATAGAAAACATATAGTCACTTACCTCGTACATTTCAACATTTAAATATTATTCATCTTCTTCTTCATCCAAATCAACATATGTATCATGATCTAGTTCATAATCGATAATGTTGAAAGGATCATTCATATCAACATCATCATCAGCGTCATTTTCGTTATCATCATTGATATCATCAATGAGAACATTGTCTGCAACATTTGGATGATCAACTTCTTTGGCTTCTTCATCTGACACATCTGCATCCACCTGCTCATGATCTGCATCATCATCTTCTTCTTCAATATTATCTTCTTCCTCTACATGATTATACTTTACTGGTCTTCCTCTTGAATCATATCTAACAACATGTGACCAACCTGCTTTACCAGGTACCTCTGAGTAAAAGACTTGCTCACATTGACTTGGAAGAACATAAGGCTCTGTACCTGGTTCAAATTCCCTTGTATTAACCATGGTAAATCCATTAGCATGCTCAATAACAGCTCTTTCAAGATCACGTTCATGCATCTGTAGCCTATACCATTTGACCTCAAACAAAACTATTTTAAAGGAATTAAAATCACACTGAATTATATCCTCTAAAAACCCATAGTACCTATTTTTAGTTTCTTCTCAATGCATGTCACTTCTAGAGGAAACATTAGTGACCTTAAACACTACAGTTATCCCATGATCCGAGGCTTTCATCTTATCATCCAACTTTTTGATGCAAAATTTACGACCATTACACCACATAGACTTGTGGTGTTTCAACTACAATATGGACAAGAAGTAAAAAATGCATTGTCAATTAGTAAACATCATATAATATGGACTTAGTAAATATATATTTCAAAAAATAAACAAACCAAATACATTGATATAATGGAAAATAACTATAAAAATGTGGGTGAATATACTTGCCTTTTTATCTTTTAAACCAAAGTATAAATCAATTTCCCTTTGCATAAGATCAGGAAATTCATGTCGATAACGATGTGTTGTTTTAATCATCTTACTGACCCCTTCCCATGATAACCTACCATAGTATTCTTCACATCATTCTATCCAATATTCCATCCAATCAATATTGTTTGCAATGTATAAATGTAGAGCATCCCACTCTCGACCAACTATATGAAAAAATAACAATTGAATATCAATAATTAGCTATCATTGGCAAAGTTTAATATAGTTGATGGAATAAAAATAAATGAATGAGTATGATAATATAAAATTGAAAAATTAAATGTATAATATATTAAATCTACAACATCTAATTACCTTTCACGGTCCTCATTCTACCTTTCCCCAATAGGACCTCCCCTTCAAATTTGTTGATGGAGTCGAGATTCCAAATGCGAGGCACATTCATATTTTCTGCTAATTTAGGAAAATATTGACTAATATACACCATGCATTGATATACCATATATCCCTCCACCATAGAACCCTCAGGACATGCTCTTTGTCTAACAAAAGCCTTCAATGACTTCAACTACCTCTCCACCATCCACATCGACCTTGTGTGTACTGGTCCACATAATTCAATCTCCTCAACTTGGTGTATGAGGTAGTGTTCTTGTGCATTGAAAAATGTTGGAGGTAGATACGTATGCATTTCACACATTAGTCGGGGAATTTCTCTCTTCCAATACCTTATATCTTCTTTATGGATCTCTTTAGATGAAATCCACCTACAAATGGTGCAAGAAAATAATAGGTTTGAACAATATCATGACATATATAAAATTGCAGATAAAACACAATCTGTCAATAAGTTCTACTACAAAGCACTGAAGAAACATTTTCCATATAAAAATGCATTACTTACCTCATATATTTTCCAAAATCATATATAACTTGTTTTATGTTGTTGTCAAATCGCCCTGGGAGAGATAGAGGTAAAACATACTGTAACAAAAAGCAAATTATTAATATTTATTTCCAAATAAAAGAAAAAAAAATTACTAAAAAGATGTATACCAATATGTTAATATACCTAATAATTACCTTAATGAATGTATGCCAGTCATGTGTTTTAACCCCACCAAAATCACCTTTTTTCATTAAGACATTTTGTGTGTTCGACGAAAACCCTGTCGGAAACCTTATTTCCCGAATGACCTCTTTTACAGCATTGCTTTGTTGCTCTGTCAATAACCATGGAAGACTAATATTTTGTTCTCGACCATCACCATTAGAATTAATAATCACACTTTGCAATGCGTGATTAGCTTCTTGGATGTCACTACAAAACATTTCAAATATTTCTTTGTCAGTCCTTCCATCTAAGATTCACCATAACAATTTATGTTATATTCTTCCCTATATGCATTGTATCAAACAAATGAACTATTTGTAGGTGCTCATAGTAGGGAAATCTATTGAATTGTATGGGGTAACTTTTCATTCCTTGTGGAAGCCCATTCATGCCTTGACGACATTCATGAAACATAAACGAAATTACATTTACACTAATTAATCAATATATCTAGGTACCACACTGAACAAAATTCACTGGAAAAAAAAATCATAAGATTTATATATATGGTACATAAATAATTTGCATACCTTTACTATTTCTATTATATTCCAACTTCCATATGTGAGTTGTGTCATTTTTTGTGGTTTTTTTTCCGTTCTCTTCTTTACCATTGAATTTTTCTTTCTCGGTAGTTCGATAACTATGGTTCTTAGGCAGAAAGTGCCTATACTCATCAAACACCTCCTTTCCTAAACTTCTTGAACAATAAGATTTTATCCTAGGACCACAAACTGGACATGCAAATTTACCCTTTGTTTGAAGATCTGCAAGATATATGAATTAATGTAGCAAATTAGGATTACAATTTTTAAAAATGCATGATATTTTCAAAAAAGTATATAATATTAAAGCGCAACGAAAAGTTACATACCACAAAAATGTGTTAACCCAGGAGCATCATGACTTGTCCATGCAAGTATTCCATGGAATTGAAATCAGTTTTTCCATATTAGTCTAGAGATGTCATGCATAGTGATGTCAGCCCATAACTTCAACAACTCATCGATAAGAGGCTCAATACATACATTCATATCTTTAACTTGGTACTTACCTAATTGGTTCAACATACATTAATTATATTTAGTTATACGTCCTTATATATAAAAGATATAATTATCATGCACAAAAAAAAGAAATAAAATATTATGTCATACATTCAAGTAAATAAAGACAACTTAATTAAATACCTGGAACAATCATTGCCAACATTATGTGCTCTCTCTTTATCGACATCCAAGGAGGAAAGTTATTGTTTATAACAAAAACGGGCCACACTGAGTAAGTAGAACGAAGCCCTCCAAATGGATTGACACCATCAGCTACCAATGAAATTCTAACATTACGAGGTTCTTCTTTAAAATTTGGCCATTTTTCTTCGATGTTCTTCAATACATAACCATCTATAGGCATTCGAAGAACATTGTCTTCACTTTTGTTCTTTGCATGGAAATCCATAAACTATCCTATACTTTGGCACCTAAACAACCATTGGAAACGTGGAATTATGGGAATGTAACCAGGAACTTTGCGAGGCACCTTTTTTGTTGCTTGATCGATTCGATATCTACTTATTTGACATTGTGGAGATTCATTTTTTGATGCATATTGTCCATAGTATATGATATGATCATTAGGACATGCATCCATAGCTTGATACTCCATTCCAATTTCTTTCATAATCAAAGATATTTCTCGACATGTGCATGGTAAAATATTTGACGGTGGTAATAGAAATTCACCTAACAATCTACACCATTAAAAAAAATAAGTCAATGTAAACAATATTAATCATAAATATCACATCTCTACTTTACGAATTAATTAACAATAACAATATATAAAAATAGTCAACCTTTATGTACATGTCAGCATGACATAAATAATACATTACATACCTTAGGATTTGTGTTAGACATGTGTTTGATAAACCATTCAAAACCTTCAAGTTCACCAACAACAATATAGCAAATAGAAGATTTGTTGTTGAGCCTTCATAAAGAAGTTGTCGTGACTTCTCGAGTAGAGGATCAACATCATGAATATAATCTTGGTTGTCCTCATCCATTGGAGCAAATGTGTCTTAGATCAATCTATGTATCTCATCTTCCTGATTTGTATCAATAACATTATCTCCATCCATATCATCATTAAGAACTCGATCTTCAATATTTTGATCTCTGTGTTCCTCACCTTGTAAAGTAGTATTTTTGCTACTACTTGGCAAATAACTCTCTAGCGATCAACATTTTCGAGGCATTGTCTTTATATTTACAAACAATGTATTAAAATTAGTGTGTATAGAACATATATTAAAACGATAAAACATTTGACAAATACATGACATGATCACAATTACAAAGTGTTATCATCCAGAGGTGACCTCTGGTGCTAACATTTCTGGCGCCCTTGCCGGGGACGAAATTGAAGATTTTCCCTGGGATTGAACGAAAAATCTTACTGATTTTGAAGGTGCATCAGAACTCGATACATCAAAATTTTCAATTGTGCACCTGGCGACTCTATTGTTTCAGTTGTGGCTTCCAGAGGCAGACACACGAGGTCTACTCCACAACTGCCTTTAGCAACACCTGAAGCTGACCTAGAGAAAATTATCAGAAGACGACAGACCTTTCAGGAAGGTACCTCTGCTGCTCAACCAGGTATTTCTTATGATTTTCACTATTCTCCTATTGCAGCTCCAGTAGTTGTTTCTCATTTTCCTATTACACCATATGTCGGAGCTTCTAGAAGTTTAAATTTTGGGAGTGTTCCTGTTGAGTTTTCTCCTTCTAGTTTTGGATTGGAAGGAGGACACTTTGTTACTCCTATTTCCCCTGAAGTTGTACCTTGGTCTAGACCCCAGACCTCGAAAGATTTTCCCTCTCCAGGTTTCATCACTCCTCATCCTATTAGAGTTGTTGATTTTACAGAAAGGGAAACCTTTGTTCCCTCAAGCCCTGTAACCTTTTTCCCAAACACTCAGTTGTTTCCTTCTTCTCCCAAAAATCCAGTTCATGTCTCCCATGTTCATACTCCATCTCCTCATGTTTCTCCTCAAGTTCATGTCCAAATGGTTGGTGTCAATCCTCCTAGGAACAGGATGGCTGAGATATTAGTTGCTAGATACGCCCCTCTAGTCTTACCCCAGCCTATGAAAGCTCTCCCAGCCATAGACTACCTTAAGTATATGACCCAGTTCACAGGGGAGGGAGATGTGACTGCAGAAGAGCACCTTTCACCCTTTTATAGATTTGCAGAGATCCAGGCCATCAAAAATGAAGATGTGTGGATGAGAGTTTTTGTACAGAGCCTTGATGGTGATGTCAGGGATTGGTGTAAGGACTTGCCTCCCGGATCTATTGATGGGATTGCTGCTATGGATGATGCATTCTTAAGAAATTGGGGAAATAAAAAAGATCTCCTTTATTATATTACAAAATTTGGAGCACTTAAGAGAGAGGAGGGGGAATATGTTTCAGACTTTTTGAAGAGGTTTAATAAAATGTATAAGAAGATTCCAACCAAAGTTAAGCCTACAGAAATCTCTGCCAAAATGACTTATGTTAATTCTTTCAACCCTGACTTTTGCCTACTATTGAAAGAAAGAAGAGCTACCTCTTTGGATCACATGCAAGATGCAGCCCTTGAAGTAGAATCCAATATATTGGCAGCAGACAAACTTAGAGGTAAAACTGATAGAGACAAGGGTAGGTCTGAAACCTTGACTTCCAGTTCCTCTGTTGCCCCCCATCAAACAGATGAAATGACCAAACTACTAAAATCACTTTCTGCTAGAGTGGAAAGGATTGAATTATAAGGAAAGAAAAACTACAAAAATCCCCAAAATGTTGATAGCAAAGGTAACTATAGGAGGCCTAACCATACTCCTCAGATTATCCAAAGAGACCAAAGTAATAGAGACAAGGAAGATCAGAAAATCCATATCCCTCTTCAAAATAATCTTGTTTTTGATGAAGAAGAAGAGGATGAAGACCTTGATCCCAAAATCCACTGTCTTGGGGACACCCCCTCTTTTCCTCACTTAAACCAGTCTGCATATGAGGAGTCTCTCATGGAAAATCAACTTAATGAGCTAAGCAATGGGGACAAGGCCGGCGGCAGCCCAAACAGATATAACCTTAGGTCCAAGAAAAAGGAAGGAAATCCTGATTTTTCTGAGAATCCTACCAGAGCAGAGGAGCTTGTTGAAGATGTTGTAGATAGAAGCAAAGGTAAGAAAGTTTGAACCCCCTCTCAAGTGGCCATAACTTTTGTCCCAGAAGTGAAAGAAATGTTGAAGCCTACATCTCCTTTTAATTTTGAGCATGAGGTTCAGAATATTAGGATCCCTGTACCCCTTTCGGAGCTAGTCAAGCATGAAGATTTCAAAAGGAGCCTCTCTACGTTGTTGATGCTTGAACCCACAGTTCATCCCACAGACTCAATCAATTTGAAGGATGAAAAGCCAGCAGTTGTCTTGGGTCCTCTGATAGAAGACATATATGACTTATCCCCTCCCTTCTATACATCACTAAATATACATGATAAGGTGTTGCATAATTTTCTGATGGATTCAGGGGCATCCCATAATCTCATGCCCAAAATTGTCATGGAAGAACTGGGATTGGAAATCACAAAAACTTACCCTGAATTGTATTCCTTTGACTCTAGGAAAGTGCAATGTCTTGGGGTTATCAAAGACCTAGTTGTGACCTTGTTTCAGCTGCCCATGAAAAGTGTGGTTATGGACATTGTAGTGGATGATGTTCCCCCCAAGTTTGGCATGCTTTTGTCAAGATCTTAGATAAAAAGACGTGGAGGAACCTTGCAAATGGACCTCACATATGCCATTATTCCTGTGTTTGGGGGGGAGCATAGAGGACTTTACAGGGAAGCCCAACTGGCATATATTATTAATGATGAAGCAAACCCCACCAATCATCCTATATTTGCACTTGACTCTGATTTGGGGTCTAGTTTGTTGCAGCTCACTGATACTCCTGAAGCCCCTCTTGAAATCAGAAAACAACTCATTTCTTATCGTGAGATACCTCCTCCAACTACCTCTGTGTGGAAAATGTTCTTCGACGGAGCCTCTTCTAGGGAAGGTGTTGGTGTCAGAGTGGTTTTTGTGTCATCTTGTCAGGAAACCATATCCCTATCATACAAGCTAGAGTTTGAAACTACCAATAATGTGGCAGAATATGAAGCTCTTGTTTTAGGTTTAAGGGTTGCAAAGGAGATGGGAATTGAAGAGGTAGCAGTGTTCAGGGATGCCGAGTTGATATTTCAATAGATCAGAAATGCTTATCGAGCCAAACATCCTCGGCTCAGAAGTTACAAAAATGAGGTGTGGGACCTAATTGACAATTTCTTCTCATCCTTCAACATTTCATTTATTTCAAGAGAGGAAGATACTTTGGTCGATTCCCTAGCTATCTTAGCAAGCCAGTTTAGGATCCCTCTACCACCTAAGTTCAAGTATGATGTTAAGGTAAAATATAGGCCCTTTGTACCTAACAATATCAAGCATTGGAAGGTATTCGAGGATGATATTGAAATCAGAAAATTTCTTGAGTCTATTGATGAGTTCTCTGCATTGCACATTGATCAGGATCATGATTCCGAAGGTGACCCTCACCCTGAGGTATTTTTAAATAAAATTGTTAATCACCATATTGTTCAGTTTCCTAGCAAACACATTCCAAAGGGACTAGTTTCTTTAGAAAGATTATTCGATGGGAATGATGTGGCAGTAAAGGGTAAGGTTTCAAATGAGGATGTTGATGTAGCTAAGTGCAATATTGGCACAGAAGAGAATCCAAAGTTTGTCAAGTTGTCAAGCATCCTATCAAGGGAGCAGAGAGCCGAGTATATTGAGATATTAAAAGAATTTGCTGATGTGTTTGCCTAGACCTATGAAGACCTTGGGACATATGACACCAGTGTCATTGAGCATAAGATCCCACTGCAAGAAGAGGCTAATCCATTTAGGCAGAAGTTGAGACAGATCAATCCTATGTTGATGCCTATCATGGAGAGAGAGGTGAAGAAGCTTTTGGAAGCCCAAATCATCGTGCCTTTGAGGTACTCGGAGTGGGTGGCCAACTTGGTCCCGGTGAGAAAGAAGAGTGGGGAAATCAAACTTTGTGTCAATTTCAGGAACCTGAACAGGAGCTCAAAGAAGGATAATTACCCTTTGCCAAAAATGGAACACATATTACAGAGGGTGACTGGTGCATCAAGGATATCCATGATTGACGGCTTTTCGAGCTACAATCAGATCTCGGTCCGGCCCAAGGATAGAGAAAAAACAACCTTCACCACTCCTTGGGGTACGTTCATGTACGCTAAAATGCCCTTTGGATTGATGAACGCAGGGGCGACCTTTTAGCGAGCCATGGATATAGCTTTTATTGGAGAAAGGGACAAGTTCATGGTCATCTATCTGGATGACATTACAGTTTTCTCCAGGTCTGACAAAGAGCACTATGAGCATTTGAAAAGGGTGTTCACGAAATGCAAAAGGTTTGGTCTCTCCTT
The DNA here is from genome assembly GCA_032191745.1 of Picea mariana. Classification (NCBI taxonomy): domain Eukaryota; kingdom Viridiplantae; phylum Streptophyta; class Pinopsida; order Pinales; family Pinaceae; genus Picea; species Picea mariana. The sequence continues at coordinate 15,317 of JASDQU010203526.1, forward strand.
AAACCCCAAGAAATCGTTGTTTGTCATGAAGGAGGGAAAATTACTAGGGCATATAGTATCTACTAAGGGAGTAAGGATTGATCCCAGTAGGGTGGAAGCAATCCAAACCTTGTCACTTCCGATATCCAAGAAGGAGGCCCAGTCTTTCCTGGGAAAAATTAATTTTTTAGAAGGTTTGTTTCAAACTTTGTCGAATTAGTGAAGCATATCACAACCATGCTCAGGAAGGGAAATGAAGTAAAATGGACTACAGAGCCCAGAAAATCCTTCAACCAAATTAAACAAGCATTGACTGAAGCAACTATGCTAATCAGTCCTAATTATTCCAAGGATTTTCTATTTTTTTCCTTTACTTCATTCGACATGGTGGTCGTTGTTTTACTACAAAAGAATGTTGAGGGAATGGAATAGCCTAATTCCTTTTTCAGTAGGGCATTGAGGGACGCAGAAGTCAGATATGACATCATGGATAAGTAGGCCTATGCCTTGGTGAAATCCCTCAAGGATTTTAGAGTCTACGTTCTGCATTCGAATATCATTGCATATGTTCCTTCAACTGCTGTGAAGGACATCCTCATCCAGCCTGACATAGATGGGAGGAGGAGCAAGTGGATTGCCAGAATCCTTGAATTTGACCTGGAAATAAAACCCACCAAGCTAGTTAAAGGCCAAGGTTTAGCTAAGCTAATGGTCGAATCTAATTGTAAAGATTTGGAGGTTAACTTCATAAAATGTTTGCTTAGAAATTCAGCAGGCTGAGTTATCTCGTACAGACCCACAATTCATCCCTCCATTAGCAGAGTGCACCTGGTACAAAGACATTATATTTTTTCTGTAGGAGTTGCGACCTCCATATGGTATGGGAAAAGGCAAGGCAAGAGCTCTTCAGCTCAAGGCAATTAAATATTGCCTTGTTGATAAAAAATTATATTGGAAAGACCCCCTGGGGGTACTTCTGAGATGTTTAGACCCACACGAAGCACAAAGGATTATGTCGAACTTTCTTGATAGTTTGTGTGGGGGACATCACTTCTGCAAAATGACGGCCCATAAAATTCTCAGGGCTAGTTATTTTTGGCCTACTCTATTCATTGACGTTTGCGCGAAAGTCAAAGCCTGTGCTAAATGTCAGATATTCTCAACAAAACAGCAGCTGAAGCCCCTGCCATTGAAACCTATGGTTGCTTCAGGGCCCTTTCATCAATGGGTCCTAAACTTCATTGGGGATATTTATCCTACATCCAGTGATCAACATAGATGGATCCTGACTGCCATGGATTACTTCACCAAATGGATAGAAGCTATCCCCACAAGGAGTGCTTCTCATAAGGTGATCATTGGTTTCCTAGAAGATATCATAACAAGTTTCGGTTGTCCAAGTTGGATTGTCACAGATAACGATGCATCTTTCAAAGCTGAACCATTGATCCATTTTTGTGAACAATTCGAAATCAAGTTGATTCACTCTACCCCCTACTACCCCTAGGGCAATGGACTGGCAGAGTCCTCTAACAAGAGAATGATTAAAATCATTAAGAGACTGTTGGAGGATAACAAAAAAGCATGGGATTCAAAGCTCAAGTTTTCTCTATGGGTTGATAGAGTGACAACAAAATGATCTCCTGGCGTCTCTCCATTCCAGTTGGTATATGGAACTGAAGCGGTTTTTCCCTCACAGCAGGCCCTGCCTGTGGCGAAATTCTTTCAAGACTACCAGGGCAAGCCTGATGATATGATCCAAAGGATACAACAGTTGGTTGAAGTGCAGTAGGAAATAGAGCAACTCCTGGACAGGGCACATAAGCATCAACAAAGAGTCAAACAGGATTTTGACAGGAATGTGTGAAAATGAGATTTCCAGCTGGGAGATCTAGTCTTAAAATGGGACGCACCGAAACAGGACAGAGGTAATCGAGGCCTTGTGGATCAGCCCCTTCAAGATTTATGAAGAATTTCCAAACAATACTTACAAGTTACAGAATCTGGAGGGTGATGAAGTTTTTGGTGGCCCTGTAAATGGGAACTTCCTGAAGAGGATTTTTGTTTAAAGCCACAGTCGGCGTCCCACCATTGTAAATATCGTTCATGTTTTATGTTTTGTTTGTAATGGAAGACTCCACAACCCAACACTAAGGCACTAAAACTGTGGAAGGAGTTCTTAGAGCTTCGCAGGGAGGACTCCATCCCACGGCAGAGGTAAGCTTGATACCCATCATTTTGTATGTCACAATGAATAGATTTAAAGGCAGTCTAATGGACGTAGACTCGGGATGGTATCGTTCTAACTCAGAAAACTAGGTTGGAAATCACAAGCAGGTGAGGTTTTAGTTTAACTTCAGACAATAAGTTGTAATAAGGGTGAGTAGGAGGAAGAATTCGGTGAGAAAATGTAAAGATCTGCCGAGGACATCAAGTCTTTCGGTGGCCCAAGGAGGAACGATTTAAACATAAGAACTTCTCGAAATTTAAATGTCAAAGAAACTGAAAGGAACTATGACAGCACTATAATCAAACTTTCATTATAATGCAGACACAATAATTCAAGTGAATCAGTCAATCATGAATTCTTTCAGCATCGGAGGGAAGCAAGAGTGAGTAAGAAAGTTGATTGTTATTAAACAAGAAGTCTCAAATGCATATACGTAACCAGATAACTAGAGAGTTCATTAAAACTTTACAATTCGGGAGCATTTCTCTTCCATCGACCTTTACAAAATATCAAAATGACCCCTATATACTCAGAGAAATTCGCCACTGACAGCAGGAGAGTCGTTGAGCGATTACATTCAAGGCTTTACATGTGCAGGCTCTCTTTGCAGACGGTGCACACAGTCTTTTTTCAGACACTGGCTCAGATCGGCATGGCTCTTGTAGGGAACCTGTCCATAGGGGTACCACGAGCTGACTGCTCCAGACCCTCCACGCCTTCCATTTATGGATTGAGCTGAGGTTTCAACCACCCAACCCAACTTTCATTAACTGCTTTCTTCCATGGAGAGTGGCCAAGACTAAATACACAGGGGACGACCACGTGCCTGCTCTCCAAGACTAAAAAGCTAGATTCATTTCCTCTGGCCCCTTTCTCAATGTAACCCAGGGCCACGACCCTACGTTAATCTCACAAGACATCCCAACATTTCGTGTTTCGGGGTCTTTCATATGGCTCACCTTCGGATTTCTCGATCCCTGAAACTGTGAAATCTCTTATCTGATCGACGGTCAGATCTGCTCCACAATCAACGGTTGCGATGCTTTTCTAGGACCCTGAATTAGTCCTCTATACGCGATTGGGGCCATCTGCTTCTCCTAAACCCTTTTTCACATGACCACGGGTTGCGACCTGGCGCCTATCTTGTTACCCATGATTTTGGTCATCATGATGATGTATTGATGATGGTGTAATCAGGATCTTCATAAGAACTTTCTCGTGAGAAAAGTTACTTTCTTCTCTTTCCAAAAATCTCATTTTTGAAGAAGGTTCGCAGGATGCTAGTATATTTGCCTGTGAGAATGCCTGATTCTCGCAGGCTGCCTTAAGCCAGGGTGCGAGAAGTTCGCACAAGGTTGAACTGCTAGGGTGCGAACTCTTTCTAAAGCAAGGAAAA
>JASDQU010203528.1:4070-18920 GCA_032191745.1 Picea mariana
AAGCAGTCAATACAAATTCTATAGGGATACAGACAGACCCTAAAGAAATAGTAGTATAAGAAACAATAGCTCAGAATGAGGAAGCAATTCTTTTAGAAACACAAGAAAATATGACAGCTATAGAAGCAATTGATGTTGAGGTGCAGACAGACACCCCGATATTAGAGGAAATAGCTCAAGTCCTTGAGAAAAATTCTACCATCAGGAGATTGGAGGAAGAATTGATGCAGTCTCAACAAACCCTGGTTCAAAACAGAAATGAATTACTGACTATGGAAGAGCACCAAGAACTCCAGTCCCAAAAACATAGTGCTATTGTGGACAGACTAGAAGTAAATCTTACACAGGTCCAACAAGCATTAAATCAATCCAAGGAAGAGATGGGCTCTATGGAAGAATATCAAGAATCCTAGTCCCAAGAACAAGGTGTCACCATTGATAAACTAAAGGCAGAGTTGGGACAAACCCAGTGAGCATTGGCTCAACACCAAGATGAGATGGTCACTAGGGATGAATATCAAAATATTGTTAAACAACTGAAGGATATGACAAAAATAGAGAGTGAGACCTATGTTGCACTAACCAGAGCCCAAGGGAAGATAAAAAAGGTGCAAATCCAATTAGAAAAAGATTTAAAGAAAATCAAAGAAATATGTGATGTCTACTCTGATGCTATTAATTGCAGAGCCCCTGCCACCAAGTACATTTTATTTTTGCTGGAACAATATCTATTATTAAGAGTGAAGGCCATCAAAGAAGGAAAACCTATTTCATTTTCCACTGTACCTAAGTTTATTTCATGTTTCAGAGAGCAGGATGAAAAGGTACAATACTTTTTGTGTGAATTGTACTTTCATAATTTCATTCTGGAAGAAAAAAGGGAAGATAACCCTGGCCCATTCATAGGTGACATACAGTTTCAAGAATTTCTATCATTTACTCAAAACCAAGTTAGATGGGATAAATCTCATAAAACCTTCCTAAAGAGGGACGTTGGGCTAGATCTCTGGCTTAGGGGAGAACTTCCAAAGTCCTTTCCAGCCATTATGTGACATAAAACCTTTATGAAAAGAGGGGGGGTCGTAGACTCCTTATCCCCTATCCATCTATAGGTTATACGTTCAGGTATCACTCATTTTAGGGAGCTTAAGGAGGAAGCTATTGCTTCTTCTAAATTGATATGGGATGCATCCTCCAGTGAAGTAAAGAGTAGGGAACCCTTTGGGTACAAGAATTTCTTTGCAGCTACCTTCAGAATAGAGAGGTATTCTAGATTGCTCCAAGAGGAAGAGCTTGCTTGGATTGGGTGCAAATATAATCCCCCTATCATTTGGTTCCCTCCAGAAAGTTACCAAAAAGATTATCAAATTAACAAAAAAAGGGAGGATGTTGCTTTTGGAGAACTCAAAAGAAGCAATGGATTTAGAAGGCCTAGTGAACCAACCTTTCCACCTTACAACATTACTTCTTTACATGTAAAATCTCATATTGCATGAGGACATGCAAGAAGATAAGATGGGGGGTATGTTAGGTTATGAAAAAGGTATAAATATTTTCCTTTTTCCCACATTTAATGATATCATCTTGATTGAATTTTCAATTATTTAGGATCAAATAGAATAGAAAATGAATAATATACTCTTTAGCGTCATTTTTGAATTTAGATTACATAGATCCTAAATATGATTGGAATTGTCTGGTTTTAGTACATGATTGGTTAAATATTGTCAAACCCATGATAGCAAAGGAAATCTTGAAGATGCGCAAGGTATTGGAGGTTGAAGACTTTATGGCGCAAGACAGTTTTGAAGATGATCGAGTTGCTTATATTGTAATAGTAAAGAAATCCTGAGGATATATCGATCCTTAGGATAGCATAATTTACCTAGATTATTGTAATATATAAGGGGTAAATAGATCTTAAAAAGAGGTATAAGAATTGCACCCAAGAAATCAGAACTTAGAATTGCTATGCATTAGCAGTTTTTGTAAAATTTTGTACCAACTATGAAATCAATAGAAGCTTCGAGCAGTTTTACCATTTCTATATACTGAATTTCAAACAACAATGCTTCTAAGGACCAAGGGCCCAGTCTGAAGGAGCTATTGTTCGACCTATAATTGTATCAGTTCAATTTCTGTTTTGTGATTCGATTCTCTTTTACAATAGTTAAATGAATGCATAAGTGTGTTGATGATTTCATGTCAATTGCAAGAGATAGATATTCCCTGAAGCATTAGATGATTGTTGTTCCAATTTCTATTATTGAGATTTGATGCGTGATAGTTCCTCATAAGTTCATGTTTGTTGTTCCCTTCACTTAGTTTACATTTGTTGTTCATTTCACTTAGTTTACATTTGTTGTTCCTTTTACTTAGTTTACATTTGTTTTTCCATTCCATTAGAATATAGTTGTTGTTCCTTTCAATAGAAATATAATTGTTGTCCCTTTTCGACTAGATTACAGTCTTTGTTTCTTTCCATAGATAGAGTAATTCGCCTTTTTCTTTCCAGCAATTTGATTCATAATAATAGTCATTTCTGCAAGTCTTTATCTAGATTCAATTACTACTCTTAAAATGAATTCAATAGATTAATTAGTTCCTTTCCATTGCACAACTTTAGATTTCAATTCCTAGAATATTTAATGAATATTTGAGGAGCTTGATTGTTGATAAAATAAGATTTTCTTTCACTACACAATTTTATCCTCTACAAGCTATCTGCATAGACTTTGCTGATATTCTTTGAGATAAAAGACGAATCCTCGGGTTGATAAATTAATGTTAAACTAAGTTTGTTTTTAGACATCTTTAGAGACCAACATCGTGTCGCATACAAACAGCTGATGCTCAGGGTCCTCTGACCCCACTCCCTAGAATTCAGGAATTCTTGGTGTATGATACAACCTTGCCATTGTATTCCATGTAGTAATTACCCTTGGTGAAGTTGTTTGACTCTAGTTCGTTGTAACAACCCCTCTTTTACATCATATAAATACATGAGAAACAATCTGATTTGTTTTTTGAAACATTAATAAGCATCATCAAAACCTGATAAACATGACAAGACATCATTATATTAAGTGAAACATGACATTAACATACTTTAGTCAAATGTACTCAAATTCATGATAATAACATATATCAGTAAACAAATTTTTCTTCTCTCAATTCATTTGCAAACTAGATTTAGATACTACTTAGAGCATGAAGGAGTCTGTCACTTCACATAAAATGAAATACAAATACCCACCCAACCTATCCTACAAGGTTAGGAATTTCAACACACATAATTGATACTCAAGTCTAGGATTCATCTAATTGATATTAACCATTTAAGGTCTCAAGACTAGCGATTTTTCTGAGGAGCAAGGAACTGTTTAATTCCCATAATCTCACTTCATTCCAAAAATTTTAATATACAAACAACGTTCTTAACTACACTTCTTTAAACGGATAAAATATGGTAGCTTGGTTACTTCATCAACATCATTACATACTATTTCGATACCTTATCACCTTACTCATTAAGGATAGGAAGAAATTCCAGAAAACAAAATCCTTTTAACCTACAATATACCATTTATGACAGATTTGAATGACTTAAATACAATGGATAAATAATCTGTAACTGGGAGAGAGATTTTGTTCTGAGAAAGATTTTAAGTTCTGTAAGAAGCCTGAAGCTTCTCTGCTAGTAACACAATGAAACACCTCCAGAGTCAATTTTAGGAGTGCGTAGATGGCTCCTTGAATGCCCAAGGTTCATAAGATACAACACCTGAAGTGCACAGAGACCCTCTCAAGTCAAGCATAGGTCAAAACTTTTGGAAGTACAAGATCAAGAGAGATAGTGTGAACATACATAGGAGAGGTGCAAGTACGCACAAAAAAAATAACATCTAAAGATCAAGAGGGATGTGATAATAGCATTGGAGTTCAAATCATGGAAAAGATCAAGAGGGATGCACTAAGAGCACATGAGTTCAAATCATGGAAAATATCAAGAGTGAAAGGGGTGTAGGGTTCAAGGAAGGGTCAAGACCATATAACCAAGAGAAAGGTACAATAGCCGTAAGATCTAGGAGTTGCAAAGGAGGGTCATCAGATCAACATCGAATTAAGTCCCAGTCATTGGGTCTTAGTAAGGGTAGATCAATGAAGGGGATTCATTTCAGGATTGTAGGGTCAAGTTAACTATCGCACCAATTTGGGTTCCAAAATTCACACGGGTCATTGATCGTCACCTACGAATAGATCAACGGTTGGAATTAGTCACGCTATCAATGAGCAGTTTCGAATGAAGAAATCAGGAGAGGGTTTAAACATCGTCCTAGTCGATGATTTTCAATCCTCCCCAAGCCATCAATATTCAAGATCGATCAAATCACAACCATCGAATTAACCTATCTCTTATCACTCAAGGAACTAGACCGAGTTCATATCTCTCGGTCATACGAAGGGATGACATAGGCCCTTCAGGATAGTTGACAAGCAGGGAAGAACCTTGAAGTCCCAATGCTATGAAGTGATCTACACCGTATATACGCGAGTGTTTTCTAGCCATTGGACATGTTAATATTTTCGGGTTAAAGGCAAATAGTTAGATAAAGTTAGGATACTCGAGGTTTAAGATCCAGGGAATCTCACTATGAGAGAAAAGGGAAGTGGAAACAATGAACAACCCAAAGTCCCGATCCCCAAAATGAATCTGGACCATTGATCCTAGACTGATCACATTCATTGGATGAAATCCGAGTGCAAGGAAAGCATAAGCACTTCCATTGTTGACCACTTCGGGGCTGGCCACTTCGGCGGTGACCACTCTAGTGAAAAGAAGTCCAGAACATGTAAAAATACCTGAGGGACGAAGCATCAAAGTCATGAAGTAAGACATGTGGAAACACAATGAGATTTCACATCATCCTAGTCCACATCAAAAAGATCATGTCATCAAGGACACATGGCACAATTAGATAGTGAAAAGTGTCAAGGTCTAGTTGGCACTTTAGGTTTGAAAGTTATGAATCATGGTGACACGTGGAAACCACTCAGCTAGTGCCACGTCGACAATGACATCAACAACCACGACACTCCAAGAGTATGCCACTCCAGAAGATTTGAATCCAAAGTAAACATGGTTCTCCGAAGAGTCATCTCTCTGAAATCATTTCTAGTTGTAGATCGAAGTAAGGCATAGGGATCATTGATCTCCAAGTTAAACAAGATTCAACTCTCCAGCTAAGTTAAGGTAAGGTTTAAGGTTGTGAAGGCCCCGAAGTTCCGAAATTTTGGATTAAATGATATTTGTAGATCTGGAGAACAACTAGGACCGTTAGATCTTCAAGTCTGAGTCCTTCGAAGGGTTGACAATTCAGCACTTCAGAGGAAATGCATTGATGATTACAAAAAGGTGAAACTCTTAGAGTTTTGAACTCCAAATGGGATCTCCACCGTAGAAAAATCATGTATGGGAAAAGTGTGCCAACCGTTAGATTAGATTACCAAAATTTGAGAATAAAGGTGGGGTAGGTTTAACCCACATTTTTCGGTCAACACAACTCAACAGAAGATTTGGTCAGTTAGCACTCTGGGAGTAAAGAAGGGTAGAGTTCAAGACACCTCTGGAGCCCCAAATAATACCCCTTTGGATTAACATTAGGTTCTGGCTCCTGGTCAAAAGCATATCTAGGTTTTAGAAAAAGGGGTTTATTGCCCTGGAATACAATTAAATAAAAATTCTTGAGAACCCTTGCATGTGAATCACATGATCCCACCCATTTAAATTTACATAACAAATTTCCAGAGGTCCCTCGCTACTAAACTCTTTGGATTAACCAATATTCAACAGAGATAACAGTAAATTTGGATTTAACATAAATTTCATTGGGGACTTACCTTTCAATAGAAAATAAATATCATTAACTTAATCAGGAAGTCACAACTTTGGATCTATTTCTCATTTCAACCGAGAATTCATCATAAGAAATGGTTTGGATTTAAAATGAATTTCAACAAGAAAGTCATGAAAATTTTGAAACAAACTTCTTGGTTAACAACTAATAATGCATTGATTAATTCTAAATGATCTCAACTAAACTCTAATCATTTTACCTTAATATAGATAAAATACAAATTTAGAGAATATTCCATTACAATACAAATTAATATTTCACAACAAAGATCAAGCCTTCCCAAATTAGACAATGGAAATATACATAATTACAACAAATTTTTAATATAAACATTGCAGTTAATATCTACTTGGCATCAATAGTAAATAAAATATAAAGTCTAAACTAAAATTTGTTGACAGTAATTATAGACATTGGCCTTCAGGATTTCCATTTATTCTAAAATGGCCCTCTCAATCTATATCAGTATAACATACTACCACACTAATATTATGAATAATATTCAAAACTTAAAAATACCAGAACCAATGAGCATTGTGTAACGATGATTTCTTCAAGTCTTGCGCTCCTTCCTTTCCTTCACTTTCTAATTACAAATACTTCACCAGTACCTCCCAGCCAACACTAGGGGTGCTATTATTCCCCCTCAGTCCCTCAATACACAAAGGGTCCAAGCACACAAAAACTAGAACACAATATCTTCCAATCTTGCCTCGCAAGAAAGAGCTTCCACTCTTTTCACAAGCCCGGAGTCCAAACTCTCAAAAGTAAAAAAAGAATCAATCTAGAATTTGGCAGCATAACAATGCCTTCCCTAGGGTTCGATCCCCTTCTCTTATACGCCCCTTTATTTTTATAATTATCCCTCACGTACATATTTCCCTCATGAATAATTCATTATTTTTTAGAAATTCAGTTCAAGGATTATTCATCCACTACAGGTGTCGCATTCTCCCTGGGTTGCACAAGTAATTTCTCTTTAAAAGCCACCTTTCCTCACATTTCCCCATGTGTTCCTAAACATTCTCTTAGTTTCCCCAATCCCCTTAATTAATGGTTGTCTCATAACTAATTTTTAGTTAGGGTTAGATTAGGAATCTTCTTAGTTAGGCTAGTGTTGGTTGACTCAAATTATATTCTATGCACAACCCATTATCTCAAGTTGTAATTAATTTTAAACAAGGATTTTTTTTTTATTTTTATTTTTTAACAATTTCATGCACCCTTGTGTATTTTATCAATTCTTTAGGTTCTTACTTACTATTTCCTAACCATTGATTTCCTTAACATCTTTACTCATGTCACAATTCAATTATCCCCTTTATTAAAATTCATGGTTGTCTTTAATATAATGCTCTATTTTTTAATTAATTATTTTAATCCTTCAAGGTCAAATCATTCTAGCATTTTCTAGGCCACCTATGCTTATTGAATCAGGTTTCAATTGTGCGATGTGCCCTTCAAGATGCATATCGAGCTCCAAGGGTTTCAATCACATTGATTTGTTTTTGGAACTTTGTCCAACCCCTTGGAGTCAAAACTCCATTCTGTCGACCTTGTGAGAGACGAAGGGATTCTAAGGAATAAGGACCCTGCCTTATTGTGTGCCCCTTAGAAATTCACGTGAGTGACTATCTTAGTCTTCCCTCAAAACATTGTGGACCAACCAACTAGGTAATCATTAACCTATAGTTCTGGACATGAAAGAAGTTCTATTAGGACGTAACATGGATGCTTCCACCCCTCTCCCTCAAAATATGGTTTTTTGTGCAAGGATCCTTTACTCCTTATGTTAGTCGGATTAGTAAGCATCATCAATCCTACATCCACTGACAAAAAAAATCTCACAATCCATATATATAAATCATACTAAAATCCATCCTACATCATAGGTGCATAATAATGAAATACTCAAAAAATACAATCCACTCCTTCACTCAATTCGGAGTCCAAGGAAGCCCTTTGATGCCACTGGCATCCATAACCTTTCATGTTCTCTTCACACTCAAGACAACTTGTCAAAGCATGTGTCAACACATATATATACATAAATAATATCTAGCAGCTATAACACCTCAACATCATCATATATAACCCAAAATTTGAAAGAAATCACAGTGTTCCATACCCGAATCACTTGTAAGAAAGTGTCCTCAAAGAATAAGTCAATAGTAGTATGCTCAATAGAGAGGGATGTTACATACACCCCCTCTTGTTTTAAACTCCATCCTAAATTTTGTACAATATATGTAAAAGAAATTAAATAAATGTGTCTTACATAGATCTATATGTCTAATATATCAAAACATGTATGGAAATTGTTGACACATCTCATATGCATCCTCCCAAGTAGCTGAGTGTGGACTATAATTGTCCCACTAGAAATTGACCTGATCGACTATTCGACATCGTAGCTATAAAATGTGATGGTATAGAATGAGGATTGGCTCTACCATGAGAGCACCCTCGTTCAACACCTACAAGGAACTCATGTCAATAACATGTGAAGGGTCACTAATATAGTGTCTTAAAACAAATACATGAAAAGCATCATGCATATGCCCGAAAGAATCAGGTAAGCCTAGTCGATAATCCATGGGTCCCTTATTTTCAACTACTTTGAAAGGTCTCGCGAACCTAGGAGAGAGTTTAGAACTTGTTCCAAACTTGATCGAACTCTTCTGCGGTTTTACCCACAAGAAAAATCTATCTCCAACTTCATAACTGTGGTCATTTTGATTGCGCATCAACATAACTCTTCTTCTGATTTTGTGCTTATTTAATTTTATGTTTGGTCGATTTCATACGTTCTTACATTTATTGAATCATGTCTGGTCCTACCAATACTTTGTCCTCAATTCGATCCCAACTCAACGACATCTAACACGGTCTCCCATAAAGAAACTCAAATGATTCCATATTAATTATACTCTGATAGTTGTTGTTGTATGATAATTCTACTAGTGGAAATAATTCTTCCCGATATTTCTGTTGGTCCATTACATACATACGTAACATATCCTCCAAGATCTGGTTTTTCCTTTCTGTTTTCCCATCTGAATCTGGGTGATAAGTTGTGCTACATTTTAATTGTGTTCCCAAATCCTCTTGGAAACTGGTCCAAAACCATCCTGTAAACATCGATCCTAGATCATATATGATTCTCTTTGGCACCCCATGTAATCGCACAATCTCACTAAAAATGTTTTTAGCTATGTCTAGTGCCTAATACGTCATACGCACTAGAATAAAGTGTGCACTCTTCATTAGATTTTCAACTACCACAAAAATTGAATCATGTCTTATTTTCGTTAGTGGAAATCCAACAATAAAATCTATAGAAATGACTTCCCATTCTGATTCAGGAATAGCATGTGGCTATAAAAATCCTGCTAGATGTCTATGTTCATCCTTCACTTGCTGAAATTATAGACATATCGCCATGTAAATAACTATGTATGTCTTCATTCCCTTCCAGAAGAACAAAGGCTGAAGATCTTCCTTCATCTTCATGACTCTCAGATGAGCCATGTATATTGGTCGATGAACTTCACCTAAGATCAAACTTCTTATTTCATCGTTAGGTGGTATGTAAATTATTTTGTTAAATCTTAATAATCCTTCGACATCTAGTGAATAACCTTCATACCTCAGTACCATCATGATATTTTGTCCAATATTTTTCTTAACTTCCTTATACCTGTCATAATCGATTTGTAGAGTTAGAATATTTTCCCAAAGACTCATCTTAAGAGGTAACACCAAAAATATGTGTGGCCTCCTAGTCAACGCATCTACCACTCGGTTCACAGATCCTTTAATGTAATAAATTTCAAAGTCGTATTAGCTAAGAAATTCAGACCAATGCCTTTGTCACGCGTTCAGGTCACTTTATGTAAAAATATGTTGCAATACAGAGTGATTTTTCCTTAATTTGATTTTTCATCCAATCAAATAATGTCTCCATACTCTCAAGGTGTAAACAATAGCCAATAAATCCAAGTCACATGTTGCGTAGTTCTCTTCATGACTTCTCAATTTTCATGAAATTTAAGTGATCACTCGACCATCTTGCATCAAAACTCTGCCTAACCCTTCCTTGGATGTGTCTGTGCATACCAAGAACTCCTTGTCCATGTTGGGGAATTTTAGTATTGGTGTTGTCCTCAACAACTCTTTGATCCCTTGAAATGATTTTCTGCATTTCTTAGTCCACAATAACTTCTTTTTCTTCTTCTGCGATTCCATGATTGGTTTAGTTATCTTAAAAAATCCTTCAACAAATCATCAGTAATATCTTGCTAAACCCATAAAACTGCATACTTCATGTACATTTTTTAGTGTTGGCTATTCCATAATATCCTCCACTTTCGTTGGATCCATAGTGATACCTTCGCCATGTATGATATTTCCCAAGTTGTGAATCTTATATTGGTAAAGAGAGAATTTTGATAGCTTCCTGTACAATTTGTTTTCTCTTAGGAACTGTAGTAACAACCTCAAGTGTTCATCATGCTCTTCCTTTGTCCAATAATAAATCAGTATGTCATCAATAAAAACTTGGAAAAACTTATCCATGTATTCATGAAACACCCCATTCATCAAACTCATGAATACCCCCATGGCATTTGTCAATCCGAACAGTAAAATTGTAAACTCATAGTGTCAAAATATCATGTTAAAAGAGGTCTTAGGGATATCTTCTTCCTTAATATGCAATTTGTGATATCCTGATCTCAAGTCAATCTTTGAAAATATCATCACCCCTTTCATCTGATAAAAAAAATCATCTATTCTTGGCAACGTATATTGGTTCTTGATAGTCACTTTGTTCAATTGACGATATTTAATCCAAAGTCTCCAAAATCCATCCTTCTCTCTTACAAAAATAACCAATGCACCCCATGCCGACACACTTGGATGAATAATTCCCAATTCCAACAATTCCTTCAATTGCATTTTCAACTCCTGCAATTTAGGCATTGACATCTGGTAAGGAGCTCTTGTAATAAGTTCAGTTCCTAGTTTCAAGTATATTGTTGTTGTGGTGGGAAATCCCCCTATGGACTAGCAATTAGGGTTATATTTTTCATGCAGATATGACCAAACGAAATCTACTTTCTACCTTCATCCCTAGACTTAATCCCTATTTCTTTTCAAAAAATACATGGTTAGATCAACATACCTTGTTCCAAGTGTTTGATGTCGATCCTTCTTCGCGCTTGATCACTTGTTAGTAGTTCTCCTCCCAAGGTTGACTTGCATACAAAACAAGTAACAAACTACACATGCATTTTACCTACGGACTAATAGGTTAGAGATTCAAAACATGCATTTAACAAACTATGAAGAACTCATAAAGTGGGATGGGAATTTTTTTTCTTTATTACTTTGAATGAATCAACTTACAATGTCGAGACCGACCATTGCTCCCCGAACCTGATCCTAGGCTCCTCTTCAAATGTCCTCCAACTTCTTTGCTCTGTGTTGCTCCTTACACATGGATGGCTAAAGGGTTGGGACAATAGGAATATAAAATTGAGTAGAGTTTCTTTACTATATTCTCCTCCTTTCCAAATGGTACCCCTACCCCTTATTTTATAGGCTATAAGAAGCTAGGTATTTGGGTGAACCCTTGGCCATGCATGGCTGGAAGGTTCAGTTAACTCACCCAAAGATATGTGTTTCATCAGCAACATTCCTTTTTCGTGCTTTTGTAGGTACACGTGGGCTATTTTAGGTCAACCAGCATGTACACGCATGCAGTAATGGAGTAGGGCAAGTGGGCCTTTGTAAAAGAGGTTTTTTAAAGAGTTTTTCAATAGTGGCTTGGAAAAGAAGGGCTATGATATGGCCTGATGCCAGGTAAGCATGTCTGGTTCAATTTAGGGTCATAACAGATGCCCCCTAATGTGTGAGGTCAGAAGAGCATCTGATGGCTGCAATACATTACCAATCTTTACTGATGTGCCAAACAAGTGAGCCCAAGGATCAGGAACTGGAGGCACTGTCTGCAAAACAATAGTTGTCTCACCGAGGTAGGCATACCCATGCTTAGGATAAAATAGAATCATGGCTACCAATCAAATACACTGTAGATCCATGGCATATAACTATATAAAGAGTAGCCGCAAACAATACATAGTGGAGCTACATCTCGAAATCAAAAATATATACATATAGAGTATGCATATTCTAGAAGCTAAAAGATCCTGATGGCTGGAGATGAGGTCTTCAAAGCTCAAGAAACTACTTCAAAATATTCAAAACTAAGGTAGGAGTGTAATATGAGTGTACAACTACACTACCCAGAGGTCTTCGACAACTCATCTGTCGTGGACTAGATAATCTTGATGATCAAACTGAAAGCTTCATTGATTTTGAACAAGGACTTGATTGGACATTCAGGATGGCCAGGTATGATGGAAAGAGACAAACTACAGAGGGGCCGACTCAGTCTTGGTGAAAAAATTACCTTGGACAATAGCACGACAAATGATGAGACTTAGGTAGCATGGCATTAACATAAGTTTACGAGGTAGGAGGCAATGCAAACTCTCCATATGTTTGGAAGAATAACCAAATGGAGGAGGACACAACTCAATGTAGCAAGAAAATATTCCCAAGGTCATATTAAATCCCAAGGTTTTATGAAGAAACAGACAGATGTGCTTTATCCAAGGGTGATTCATTATGCTACCAATAAAGAAAATACTTTTCCCTTCCTCTTTTTGGGGTATATTTGATTTTTTTGTCTTTTTCAACAATTTTGGAAAAAAGAATAAGGGAATGTTACGTTACAAAGGAGGATCGAGTGTCGCAAACATACTAGTTCCAAGCACATGAAACACAGGGATGCTCTGGGAAAAGGGACATATGCAAGAAAAGGACACTCGGGAAAAATCCTCCAGGGGCCAAAGGTGTCAAGGTGCAAAGGAAAAGTGCTACAGGGCTTGCGAATAAGGCATGCTTCAGATGGTTCAGTTGAGAGAAACATGGAGCTGACATTAGGCCAAAGACGCGGGTATGCAAATGCGATTTAATAAAAAACACAATGGTAATGTCCTTCGATGTAAGTTTAATGAGCCCAAAGAAGGTAAGCTCAGCAGTTTTTCATGTTTAGAGAGTCTGAAAAAAGCGTAAAAGGAGACTCCATTGGGATACCTTTTTCTAAGATAGTCTAGTCGGCTCGAAAAAGGGGTAAACTAGCACCAACCAGAAGTCTATTCAAAACCATTTTAACGAGTGTGGTACAGACAAGATCACTCGGCAATTTTTTCACTTTTAAGGAGTCTAAAAAAAACTTTAACTATGGACTCCATCAGGAATGTTCTTATGGACCATTTTAACGAATGTGAAAGAATAAGGTCACTCGATGATCTTTTCAATTTTAGGGAGTCTGAAAAGAGCTTAACTATGGACTCCATGGGGGTTCCTTTTTCGTAATTTTAGTCCCTTAGGCCCGAAAAAGGGGTAAACTTATACCCGAGGGTACTCTTTTAGAGAACGGAATTTCCTTAGAGTATAACTTTGTTCATACAGTTGACCGTTCGGACCGAAAAAGGGGTAAACTACCGTCAGAAATACATGACTTCAAATTTTAGTTTAACGAGTGTGACAGGCCACAAGATCGCTCAACAATCTTTTCATGTTTAGAGGGTCTGAAAAGGGTTTAAAAGAAGACCCGTTATGTTTTTTGGGAGTCTCAAGGGTGAGGTCAAGAGTGAAAAAGAATCAGGCAAATGAGGCTCAAACTCATTAATCAGAGAAAATACAAAGGACTCCCAAGACTATAGTGATTGGAGACAGTGTGGACACCATGATGCAACCGGGATCTACCTAGGGCATCCATGTTCAGGAAAGTTCTACCACCAACTCGCGACACTTTTAAAGAAGTAATGATGTTTCTATGTCACAACTTGATGGGATCGATCCTATGGCAGAGGGATAAAGACAACGAGATACAAAAGTCTGGGTAGAAACCTAACCTACATGCTCAAGTTGATCATTTGAGATTTTTCCATGAATCGTTAAAAAAATGACCCAAAAATCCAAAAAACTACCCTGATACCCGACCATACCCCTCCCAATCAACTCTTGAATCACTCTAAATGGTTTTTGGTTTAACAAAACTGTTAAGGGAGGCCAAAAAAGTGACAAAAAGAGGCCAAAAATTCTATAAATAGAAGTTGACATCTCATTATTGTAAATTATAACCTTGTACAATATCTACTGCAAATTGATATTCAGAAAAGAACAGAAAAGATACAATGGCAAATACAAACATTACACAGAGATTTTTCACCTGGAAACCCAAACCAAGAAAACCAACATATATTATATTCATACATTGTTTACAATACAATATACATATAGGAGCCAGAGGCATCCAAAACCCTAACCCAATGACCTGGACTAGTCCAAAACCCTAATTCCTTAACTGGAAATAGAAAACCATCGACAAAAAACCATGTGCCGAAAAACCACCTAATATCATGTGGTCCTGGAAATATGTCGTCTCGGTAATATGTCGTCCCGGAAATATGTTGTCCCGAAAATATGTCGGCCGGAAAAAAAATTAAATTTTCGCGGACGCTGCCCCCGAACCCCCGTGCGGGGGGCTCTGCCCCCCTGTGCGCCCGGCGCAGGTGCTTAGACACTACTACTTGTGCAAAGAATATAACACATACCCAAAATTCTCCCACTTGTTGTTTTCTTTGAACACATGGGGTTACATGGTTACATGGTCAATAATCCAGGGCAACAATGCCCATGGATCCCCTACACCAAGAGAACTTCTCAGTGCTCACAGATTTTGTTAATGAATCTGCAACATTCTTCAAAGTTTCCACCTTCATCAATGATACTTTCTTTTCTTCAATCATGTCTCTTACAAAATGATATTGAACATCAATGTGCTTTGTCTTTGAAT
>JASDQU010203529.1:18136-29006 GCA_032191745.1 Picea mariana
AGAGTTTCATGTTCATAATATAGAAAATGAGGGTCGACATGTTGATGTGAATTGGGATATTAATATACCCCAAGATGCTATCTAAACCAATATACATGAGTGGACTCTTATTTTGACTTACATGTTCCATTGATGATTGGAGTTGTAGAAATAATGAATGGAATGGCACATGTGATGTGATTCTTGTTAGTTTATTGACTTCATTGTTCCTCTATTTTTGGAGTATATTGGAAAAAGGTAATTCTTGATGGGAGCAAGATTACCATCTGTAAATTTGAGATTGAATTTAAGGTAAAAATAGGTTCTATATTTTGTATTAAATAGTGTAACATTGAAGCTACATTTATTTGATCCAAGCTATTTTAAGTTTGATGGTTTGATATTTAACTAAGACATTCTCTTTTTCCTATCTGTAACAGGAAATGAAGCTGGCATTTGATGAAGTTGAGACCTATCTCTTCACATAGATAGTGTCCTAGTATTAAAGACTAAATAACTAATTAACATGATTTTCGCTAAGAAAGAATGGGCTCATTCAAGACTCAAGTGCATTAAAATTATTGGATTTGTAACTTTGATATCTTGGCAAATTTTAATGATTTGTTTGTTGTTTGCATTTGGACCATTTTTTCAACTTTTGAAGTTTGGTTTTATTTTGATTAAAGATTGTGTTAGTCCCTTGAATGCTTCTAGTTCTCATTTGATGCCTGACTTAAGCTTGAGCCATTTTTAGTAGCTTGATTGGTTTATTTAGAATATATTATGTTTATTTATATTTTCTTTGAGAAGAGATGTTGGTATTCATAAAAGGAATGAACCATGAGTTGCTAAGCGAAGAGAAAAATGGTCTATGTACTGGCCTACTAGATTCCTACACAGTCATTGTAAGACGTCTATTGCCAATGAGACCAACATTCCTCTAATGCATTTATAATTTTAATGTCATGAATAAAAAAACTTTACATGTAGCCTCTCAATAATTTTTTTTATGAATCATTGAAATGATTTGTAATCTAGTATGGTTATTTCAAAGGCAATCAAGCACAATAAAAAAAATAATCACTAACAGAAATTCATCTGAACATTGTCCCTTCTTATTAATAGATTAAATTTATAGATACAATGTTAATTCTCCAGTGTTCAATGGAAAAACAAGGACTAGCACCCAACATCTCCCCCCAACTACATCATTGCATGTGCCCATTCAACTTAAAAGTTCACTCACTTAGAATCGGAGTCTGAGTCGGGGCATGAAATTTTCCAATGCAAATTAGAAATAGTGTAGGATGATGCAACATTCTCTTCTAAATTCCTGTAGCCCCTAGAATAAATCACTTCTACCTAACATTTCCTTTCAGTCTTCTTAGTCAATTTGTACTTATGCTGATTCTTCTTTGTTGGCATCCAAATAAGAGGGAAATGAAATTTAAGCCCCAACCAATGTGGACCACAAGTGTAAATGCACTCAATGTAGATAAGAACCTGAGATAGAGCATAGGTAAAATTTTCATGACTGTAGGGATCCTTGGTCCTCAAGGCCAGAGAGGATGTTTTCCATCTAAATCTACTACCTTCCAGTGCAAACAATTTCTGATCATTAATTGTTTTAACACAAGAATCTATGGAAAACCTTTGAAGGTCTGTCACTTTTCTAGTTCTATAAGATGAAGAGAGTATATGTTGATGTATATTAAAAATAGTAACAAGAGTATGAGGTTCACCCCTAATCCATAATGTTTCTTCTCCTTCATTCTTATGGATTGTGTGGAAGACATTCCACCATTTTTCCTAATTGTTCACAAAATAAGTGAAGGCTCTCAACTTCACATATCCTACATAGGGAACATGATTAAATATTATATCCAATAGGAAAGCCTGTTCATGCAAATAAATCTCACACAAGAAATGATGATCTGAGAAATCACTCTGGGAAAAAGTTTCTAAAAAATTAGAGGCACTAATCATTTTATAAGGCCTTCCTTCCTTAATAGCTTTAATCTTAAAAAGATTTAATTGTTCATGAAGGAAGACCGGGTATGAGGGAGGGGATTCTACAGCTCAACAACTCTTATGCTAACAAATACATTTGATTTTTATCCTGTTGTAGAATTTGGCACTTAGCTTGCAGCTTCTTCAACTCTCCTAATTCCTTCTTCATTTCTTCCCATTTAAATTTCTAAGATGTCAAAAATTCAGTGTATTTATCCTTGAGGCCCTGTATTTCCTTTCCGTGGGATGGAACAAAAATCATTCATTCTCCAAACATGGCAACCTGTTTCTTCCATTTATCAATCTCTACCAGCAAAAAGATAATATTATCTTCTGTGTCATGATGGTCAACTTCTTGTTCATCCTCATCACTGATTTCTAGAGGAATTTGAGCTTGTGTCAATGGCTCTTGTGTAACAGTGACTTTATCTAGCTGTGATAATTCCTCTTCCTCAACCATTGGGTCTTGTGTAACAGTGACTTTATCTAGCTGTGGTAATTCCTCTTCCTCAACCATTGGTTCTTGTGTGATAGTTTCTTTTTTCGTGGCCTCATCTGATTATTGATTTAAATTAGGTACCAATGGTTCTTGTGTAGCAGTGGTACTCTCAGGTTGGGCTAGTTCAATGGTCTTAGCCATCACTGGTTCTTGTGTTATAGTGAGAAATTCATGTATATCCTTTTTAGACTGCATATTTAAATCAAGTACCACTAGTTCTTGTGTTACAGTAGCATTCTCAGGTGTTTCAACAGTCTGTTTTTCTTCTTCCTTAGCCATTGGTTCTTACGTGGCAGTGGCTTTCTTTCTCTGTGTTGCCTCATCCATCTCTTCTTGTCTTCTGATTAGTCCCAAAGTTGAGGGCTCAAGAAGGTTCACCTCATACCCAACCAATCTATAAATATCCCCACACTCAGGACACAAATATTCCTTAAATGTTTTATGTGTTTCAACCTTCTCTAGTGGCACAGTCTGTCCTCCTAAAAGATGGGCTGATTTCACTAATAAATCTAGATCATGAGGCAGAGGCCTTTGGGCTCCCTTTTCTTCTTTTATCATTTCTAATTCCCATGTAAGCCTCTGGACTTCTCTTTTCAATTGAACATTCTCAAATAAAAGGGAATGAATCTAAATTTTACCTCTTTCAACAACAGGTTCTTTTGTTTTAGCAGCTCTTTGATTTGGGCTCAGGTTGTCAATTGGTTCTTATGTTACAATGACAACTTCATGTTGTTGGTCATAATCCAGTGGTTCTTGTGTAACAATGGGTGAAGAGGACACAACATAGGAATCTCAATTTCTACCATTTTCAGTTTAGCTTCTTCTGTTGGGACAACAACCCTGGTTCTTCTCCTTGTACTTGGGAAAGTTGATGGAAACGTTGGCAATGGCATCTTCCTCCTTAATAGATTTGGAATTGTTTGGGGAGGTTTCTATGAGAAAATTTCAACTTCATAATCAGGGGAAACATGGGAATAATAATCATGCAAAGTAGGTGATTCTTCTTGCAACTCAATTACATTCTCACTTTGAATCACTGTTTCAACCTCCCTAATCTGTTATGGTGGAGTTTATTGCCTTTCAGGTGACGATAACGTCTCCACAATTAATTCCTTCACTGTATCTCTAGAAGACATCTCAGTATCTGATCCTTTCCTCATTTCTTCCATGGGTTCTTCCACACTTGATTCTTTTTCTGTACCCCCTCCTTCGTGTTGTGTTGGTTTATTCTCCTCTATCAACTGCTCATTTTCCTCTGCTATAATGGTAGGTGATTTTTCAGGGTTTTGGTGCAGAGATTCCTCCATTTTCACTCCAATATCTTCCATATGTACATCTTCTTCAATCATAACTCCAGAGATATCCCTCATTTATACATTACCATTGCCCTGTCCTGGTTCTCCAACAACATTATCTTGTCCCAACTCTTCATTAATTCCTTCTCTTTCATCTCTTTCCCTGTCTGAAATACTCCAGTCACTACTTCCTACCTCCTCTTTTGATTCATTTCCATCATTTTCATCAACTTCTACTGCTCCCCTGGAAATGAATTGAGCCCATGTCTGGTTTTGTAGTTCCAAGGCTCTCAACACTATTAATTTTATCAGATAGTAGTGTGTGATAGAACCTTGGGGAAAACATGATTGTCTTACATAATGTTCCATATTATGCAAAGATTCTAACAGATAATAAGGAATATTTATCAATGAGCCATGACAAGGTGTGACAACATATTAAAGCCATATGTGTAAACAATCTTGTACCTACCTTCACATGTAATATATTTATTCAAGAAAACAACAACTTAGTCCCAAGTTTTAGGTAAAGACTCTATTGTTGTGCCACATCCTCTAGGCTGCGCTTGCTCTCCTTCCTCCAAGAAATTGGTCTTTGCATTAGGAATGGTTTTCCTTCATCCAAACCATTTTCTTCCAGTTTTGAGAAGCCCCATAACAGAGGATATAACCGCCTCTTTTACACTAGTATCCAAACCTCTAACATGCGAAATGGGTTCATGTTGAATTCCGGGCGAATTCTAGGGAAATATCACTGTCAAACTCATCCAACCGCTCGAAATATTCTACCCACCCTGCGTCTTCAAATATTTTTTATATTTTTGGGCGCCGACGCAGGGCGTCGAGGGTTACTAGTTCATGAAGAACTACAAATCATCCCATGTTGAATTTTCTTCTGTGTAATTAGTTGTTACATTATTGCAAATGAGTTTTAGGTTCAAAATTCCCAACATAGACCCAGGAGCTTCAGTACGCATGAGCGTGCAAGAACAATGGAAGGATATTTGTTGGTATTTTTGGAAAGGTGGTGGTGATTCGAGTTTCATGGGAAAAATAAACCTGACAACCATGATGATTGAATGTTTATGGCGACGATTGGTTAATTTATTCATGGATGATGGGATACCCCCAAAATTGAACTGATGGTATTGGTCATCTGTTGGTGATGTGGAAGGGCATGGAACAATCATTATTTCACAGTATCATGTAAAACATGTCAAAATGAACAATCATACCTATAGGTTGTGAACCACAGACAATGGACACGCACATGCAGGCACTGACCAGTGACTGGTAGCCACCGACAAGCAAAATCTATTATTTTAGGTGGAGATTACGTTCAACTTATCAGTACCTTCTATTAATAGATACTTATTACTAATGGCCACAGATGAAAATGGTGGAGTAACTCAAAAATTTTCTAGCTGGATATGATGGAATCAATGGGGCCATGGCCCATAGTCTTCTTCATGCATGTTTTAGAATGGTGTTTCAACACCAACATAGCTGCATTCATTCTTATTAATTCTGCATAGTCTTCTTCATGCATGCAACGTGTTTTATCCAGGTGTTTCAGCACGGTTTTTCACACCAACATATCTTCATATATGTACATCTTCGTGGTTTACAGGTATGACCGTGTAATTACCCAAATTAGGACTAAGGAAACATCATCCTAGTTTACAAGTTAACTATGAATTAAGTTTTAACATAACACGATGTTGAAGGAATAATGAATTGTACCTGCTCTAGAATTGATGTTCTCATAGGAAATATAAACAATAGGGATGAATTAATACAAGAGAATGAGATGAAAATGGCATGGAAATGATAAGGAAAAAGGGGCAATTTTAGCACCCAACAATGTCTCACTGAGTCACTTGAGTATATTAACATAGTCTTCTTTGTGTGTTTCAGCATGGTGTTTCAACACCAACATATCTTCATTCATTGAACATTATTATTAATTATGAATAGTCTTCTTCGTGCGTGCAATATTGTGTTTTAGCCAAGTGTTTCAACACGATGTTTCAACACCAGTATATCTGCATTCATTCTTATTAATTCTACATAGTCTTCTTCGTGTGTGGAGTGTGTTTCATCTCAAGCCAAGTGTTTCAACACCAACATATTTGCATATATGTACATATTCATGGTTTACAGGTATGAATATGTAATTACCCAAATCAGGACTAAGGAAACATCACCCTAGTTTACAAGTAAAGTATGAATTAAGCTTTAACATAACACAATGTTGAATGAATAATGAATTGTTCCTGCTCCAAGATTGATGTTCTCATAGGAAATGTAAACAATAGTGATGAATTAATACAAGAGAATGAGATAAAAATGGCATGGAAATGAAAAGGAAAAAGGGGCAATTTTAGCACCCAACAATGTCTCACTTGAGTATATTAACATAGTCTTCTTTGTGCGTGTTTCAACACCAACATATTTGCATTTATTGAACATTCTTATTAATTCTACATAGTGGTCTTCATGCGTGTAGTGTGTTTTAGCACGGTGTTTTCTTAGAATACTCCCAATATTGAAAATTGATTCGAGTTTATTTAAATTAATAGACTTTTAAAAGATTCACCAAGACTTTTAAAAGGTTTTATAATTATGTGAAAATTCACCACAATTTCACTAGATTTTATAATTTTGTGAAAGATTTGCCCAAATTTTACAAGATTATATAATTTGGTTAAAGATTCTCCAAAAACTTATATATGCATATTATGTTATTGATAAAATAGCCTTCATACTCTCCCATGTGTCATGGGGATTTGCCCATTTATTATACATATAAATTTAGGGGGGATTTTTAAAATTTTCCCTACAGAGTGCTAAGAATGAATTCCTTTGAGCCTATGGTTGGGTGGAAAGGTGAACACCCACAATTAGTAAGTTTGCTACAATTGGAAATAGATAAGTATTATCATACCCTGTATATTTGAGCTGTAATTATAAAATAAAGCTGGATATCTTGTGAATGTTTTAGGGATGTGCATGTTGCTTGATGGTTAGACTGTGTTACCTTGTCTTTTGCTTTATTGTGTATTTAAGTTGGTAAGGAACTATATGGTTTGTATGCGTAAATGCTCGAGCCCTGTAGTGGCTCAAGTTTAAGAAAACAAATTTTGAGTTCGTCGACCTTGGGATTAGTTTCCTGTATGTATGTCAAAATTCCTAGCTGTTTTGAGTCCCCTCAGAGAAGGAGTCTGTTAAGCTCATGAGAAAGAGCGCAAAGCGTGCGCCAACACCTAAGTATTTTAGAAATGACGAAGCTCGGGAAGGATAGCGATATTTAAGTCTCGGAAGGGGATATCCTTTCATTTGGAAGACGAGTGGAAGAGATCTGTTCAGGAGGATCCAAGGTCTGTCACAAACATTGGATTTGGAGAGGGAGTGCAGGTGTTAACCCCTCGACTCCTTCAGTATTCATTAGTTCAACGAATTTTGGTATTCTTCGTAAGGGAGATGGATCCCTTGAAGTCCCAGAGCTCGAAGTTAATCTGGACCATATATTTGAGGATGCCTGAGAACTATTCCAACCATCGGATCTATGATATAGTCAGTCTGGTGTTGATCATTCTAGGAGTTCAGAGGATTTTGGGTGTAGTATCGTAGAGGGACATTCAACATAGAACGTTGAATGCCGAACGCCGAACTTCAAACGTTCAAGTGCCAAACGTCGATTGTCGAATGGCCGAGGCCACCTGGAGAGATTTCATGACTTCGGGGAGTATGTGTGCATTAAGGAAAAAGAGGGGGTGACATGGACCCATGATCAACGTGCCACGTGTCACTTGTATTTGGGTATTTTGCAGACCCTATAGGTCCATTAACACATGAAACATGTCACCCACTAAAGGGGCCATGTGTTCTCTCTGTCTTTCCATGTGTTATCTCTGGCAATTGTATGTTTTGTCCACGTGGTAGGAGATCTTGTAGCCTGAAGAATCGACACTCTGGAGGAATTTGGACGAGGAACATTAAAGTGTGAAGGCTCCCAAAATCGTGAAAAATGGAGTCCATCTTAGTCATCCATCATTAAGGACACATGTCGCCATATCTGATAATCCGAAGACTAGACACTCTGAAGGATTTGGGGGTGTGACACTTCCAAAACTTTCGAACGTCAAATCGAGGAAGTGATGTAAGCCGTGGATCTGAGGACCCTTTATGATCCTCCCTGACCATCAGATCTAGACTATGGTCAGCCTGACACTGACCAACTTCGGGAGCCATGGGGATTTTTCATAGTGAAACTCCCGAATGTCGAATCTCCGAAGTAACGAGAGTCGTAGATCGAGGGGTCTACGTGGACAGATCTTGACAGTTAAATCAGAGGAATGTTAGATGGTTGTGTTAGCGGTCATGGACCCACTATTGAGGTTCCATGTGTCACTTGGATACAAATTTTTTGTGGACACCTGGGCCCATTAGAACGTGACACATGTCACCCCTTGACAAGGGCACGTTTCACCCCTGTCCCTCACCGCGTGTCAGTCCTTGGTACATGCTCGCCTGGCCACGTGAATGGTGAAGTACCGGGACTTCAGAAGTTTTGGACTCCATGAATCTGGAGGATTTGTAATAGTATGGTACAGAAAGGTCTGAAGCGAGGAGTCACGTGGCAATCCCATGGGACTTCAAAAGAAAAGTACTCTGGGAGATTTGGGTCATTAAAACTATGTGCACCCAAAAATGTTGAATGCTAAATTTTACCTTAGACACGTGCATTCCCAAGGATAAGGATCCATCGTCGATTAATGGTGGATGGATCTCCTCCATAGACCTAGGAGCATGGGGAGCTTCGGGATATCAAAGAATTCAGAGTGATAACGCTAAATTTTACCTTAGACACGTGCATTCCCAAGGATAAGGATCCATCATCGATTAATGGTGGATGGATCTCCTCCATAGACCTAGGAGCACGGGGAGCTTCGGGATATCAACGAATTCAGAGTGATATGAATGAGTCGAATCCACGTAGCTGCCATGTGGCCCATGACTATTAACCCCTGAAGAACTTTTGAAGGGCAGATATCCCAATCCTAAGTTCGGATTCGAGCATGGAGACAACCATTAGAAAGCTCGTGGTGAGAAAAAATTGATGGAGATAGCAGAACTAAGATTTGAGATGGATCAGGAAAACGAAATTTTGATGCCCCATTCCTTGGAAATTCGTTTAAAGGGCCTGTTGTGTTACAAATTGGTATCAGAGCATGGAAACGACACTTGGTCTTCTTGGGCTCATGCACGAGTCACATAAAAATGTTATTAGAAAAACTTTAAGGGAGAGGGCGTACTACCCTACCCTATCTAGTAGAGCATGATTCATACACCAAAATAGATAGGTCAGAGAACAGTCATAAGACTAGTTTAATAAGGCAGAGAGGAGCCTGTTGAAAGGTAATTCTACCTTTGGGAGATTGATTATTAAGTGCATTGAATCCTTAAGGAGAAGGACTATTGATTGGAATTCTTTTATTTTTTTCAAATTTTAATAGCATAAATCTTAGTGTAATGAAAACAACATAAGAATTAGAATTGTTGACTTGTTGGATTAATGTATGTCCCTATAGAAGTAGGAATGTGATGATAAGAACTTAGGATAAGACCTGAATGTGAACAATTGATAATGGTAAGGTATTTTCAAGGGAAACTTAATCCCTAAGAATGAATATACTGTTGTTTGTAATACTGCCTCTAAGCATGGATAGTTGGAGCATCTGACATTTATGATGGTTGTTTGTATAAAAGACTAAACCCTGTGTATATAACTCCTCATGACCAAGAGGAATTATGAAACGGTGTAGGGCCAGTTTACTTGACCTATAATGGTTGAAACCTACAGCAAGGATAATATATTTAAGCGAGATAAAGAGGAGTCCTTTGAGGCTGTTGCTAATTCCCATAAAGGGAAAAAGTGAAATGGGTATATAAGCTAGATTATGAGTTCATCGATGTAAGGAATGTGTATTGGCATGAGTACTTGTCTAGGAATGAAAATGCAAGATGAGAACATGTTGTGATGCAAACGGTGATGGTTTCCTGAATATAACATTCCAATAGACTCAGTTAAACCTATGGTTAGTGGTAGTGTAAGACTTGTTGTTAGGCTGTATTGGCCAATAATGACCTGATAATAGTAGGGGAGTTAACAACCTAAATGAAAATAGTTGTTGAGGTAAAGGATTTCCTTGATTGAAAGGGTCTACTAACCAAGACCATTTGGAAGCCAAATTGACTGGTTTTGTTACATTGGGCATGGTTATAATTGCCTAGATTGTATTTATAAGTTGGGTAATATTCTATGGAGGTTGAGGCAAGAGTGTTTTCTTGCTAGTTGTTATCGTATAGAAAGGGAACATAGTTATGAATATGTCTGATTCAACTTCCATGTGGATAGCATGTGAATGAATGAAAGCTCCCAAATGAGCGGGAAGCTTAGTGTTGATTATCTCTATGGAACTTGTCCTAATAATGGCAGTAAGATCCTTGGGAAAAGGATCTGGAAGTCTGATATGTCCATGTGCATGTATGACATGGAAAGGATGCAAGCAATGAGCTTGCATGGTGTATGTTTGGGCTAGGTGTGTATAGGCTTGAGTGCATGGATTTAATGCATTATGAAGCTTCTTGATATGAAGCCTAATATTAATATCAACTAGGTATGAATGATATTAAAAGTGGAAGTGACACACATGTATTATGTAAGAATATATGTATACTAAAGGCACAATATGGCTGCCTTGATGAGTGATATGTAAGGCAAGAATTACACTTGCCAAGATTGAATGAATACCATGGATGCATGGTCGACTCTATTTTGAGGAGCCATGAAATATTGGTTTTGAATGATAGCTTGAGGGGAATGTGTCCCATTCCCTCGGGAAAGGCTAGTATAAACAGATGAAAGAGTAAATGGGCAAGGATACTCTATTTTCATGACAAAAGGAAATATGATTAAGCCTTTGAGGACTACATGAGAACAATTGTGAACAATCATAAGTTAAATGATTCTTGATTATACATGTGGTTAAGTGCATCATGGATGTAAGTTGGAAAAACAAAG
>JASDQU010203530.1:4925-18913 GCA_032191745.1 Picea mariana
TGAATTGGCAACGGTTTTCCTAAACTATTTCCAACTACCTGTGAGATATGACATTGACACAGAATTGTTGGCCAATTTCAAACAGACAAAAGCGGACCATGTCTTTGATCACATCCGAGAATGGAGATGTCGAAAGAGTTTGATTAAGGTGCCAGTCCCACCAACATTCCTGCTCAAGTGGTTCCTTAAGTCTTTGGTCCCATAGTTATCCAAAGACGTTGCAACATCAGGATTGTTTTCCGAAGAAGATGCAATCATGAGAGCTCAACAGCTTGAGCTAATCTATTCTCAGTCTGGTCTACTATACAATATCTTTCCAGATGCGTCATGATCAATACTTGATAAAACCATACAGAGAGTTGGACCACATGCCGATGGTATTGTTGGTTCATCACAAAAAAATCCCTTTGAACAACTGACGAAACAATTGCAGCAATTGTCTATCCAGCATAAAGCGACTAGCCAGATTACTGTTCCTGTTGCTCCCCCTACCCAAACGTCGGATCTACACAGTGTGCAATCGACAAATATGAAGGCCACCCAATAGCCTGATGGAAATAAGAAACAACGTAAGAAGGGTAAGGGGGATAAGAAACCCACTAATAATGTTGGCGGGGGAAACGCCGAAAAAAGGAAGTCAAAGTATCTGTGTAATTTGTGCGCGGAAGACCACCCGACTCACCAGTTCCCTTGACTTGCAGAGGCCCAAAATTTATTATCACAACAACATCCTATTGTGTTAACAAACCCATTTCAACATGGCCAAAATATAACTCAAGCCTCTACAATCACGGAAGGGGGCAGCCAAGGACCCCCTCCGTCTTCAAACAATCCTGCATCCGCGAATGTGTATATGATGAAAGGTGATGCCTATATATCGACTAGAGCACATGATTAAAGAAATCCAAGTACCTCTGAGAAAGGTAAAGAATTTGAAACCCCATATCTTCCTCTCTAGATCGAAAAGACCTTGGGAGAAACCATGACACGCATCCCAAAAGGTGCATTTAAGAAATCTTCTCACAACCCAAACGCAAGGGCCGCTCAGAACTACTTTGTGGTGGAGGATTTGTCTCAAACCCCTTGTGCAATGTCTACGTTGGAAGTCCTCCAAATCTTCCCTTCCCAGAGAAAGGCCATGTTAGTCGCTTTAGGATCCGCTGAGACTTGTAATTCGGGTACGATCATGCTTGATACAACCGACTTAAAGCCTCATCTCCCTTACCACATAGCCTTCCAGATAGTAGTGGCTTACACCACAAAAACTTTCACTCAGAACATTTTCCGCACGGTGGTTGATGAGGGCGCCTCAACATGTGTAATTTTTTTGGCATGTTGGAAGGCCATTGGCTAGCCCACTTTGTCTCTGTCACCTACTCTTCTTACCGCTTTCAATGATCGTTCATTCTGACCACATGGTATTATCCCCTCTTTTTCTGTGCAATTAGGAGGGAAAACTGTGTGTGTCAAGGTTGAAGTGGTTGATGCATCTCTCGATTATAATCTCTTGTTAGGGAGGAGTTGGACCTATGCTATGCTATAATCTCTTGTTGTTTCCACATGAGGGTCGGATCGTGACCATTAATCAGTTGTCTTTCTCCCATCCTAACCCTTCACTGGGGGCATCTGCAGTCCCAATGATTGATAACCCTCAACCCGGCATCATCAACATAGGGGTTGGTTTGTGCCCACCTTTGATGGTTACTTTCGATTACCCACCTCCTCAAGGCGATGTTAAGTTCATATCTGACCACCATAAGGTTGATATTTTCCAAGTTTCGTCATTTCGCACGACTTACTTCACTGATCCTTGGATTCTTCCTTCCCCATCAGGCACGATGGAAGGGATAGGGCACCATGGTATGTCCATGCCCTTGTTTGCGGCAGAAGTGGCGTACTCTTTAGTCCAACAAGATTTCACCAACCCCGATCCAAATCCCGCACAAGAGTTAGATCTGATTCTAGATCCTATTTGGGCTCAAGGTTCCCTCGTTGATACAGATTCTTTAGACTTAGTCTTTCCCTCAGACAAAGCAATCATTGAAGCAATGACTAGTCTGGACAAACCTTGGGATGATCTCCATCACAGATCTTACTTCCTCCCAGAGTTAAGCAGAATTGAAGTAGGGGAATTCACCTTGACTATGACTGGAGATAGGTCTTGTCCTATCAATCCTTTGGCTACACATGTTTTTTATGTCGAGGGTAATATGGAAACCATCATCGAAACTATACCTATAAACATCTCCAGAACCCCTGGCATCATGGAGAATGTTTTCGTCAGAGTTGACTGCTCCCCCGAAGAGATTCAAATCTACTTAGATTTATTTAATGAATTTCGCGACGTTTTTTCCTGGTCTTACAAGGAAATTCTAGGCATCGATCCAAAAATTGTTGAACATGAAATCATGACTTATCCTGATGCTAAGCCGGTTCGGCAAAAGCTTCGTTCGGTTAATCTTAAGAAAGCAAAAGATATTAAGGTTGAAGTAGAGAAACTGCTCAAAGCAGGTTTTATCTACCCCATCCATTTGACCCAATGGGTGTCAAAACCCATGTCGGTTAACAAAAAACAAGGTATGATTCGCGTATGTACGGACTTCCATGATTTGAACAAAGCCTGTCCAAAAGATAATTTTCCCACGCCATTTATTGACCAGATAGTCGTTGAATGCACAGGTTGTGAGGCCTTTTATTTCATGGATGATTTTTCAGGATATAATCAGATACAAATCAAACCTGAAGACCAACACAAAACAGCATTCATTTGTCCATAGGGTACATTCGCATATCGTAAGATGTCATTTGGTCTGAAAAATACTGGAGCTACCTTTCAGCGAGCCATGTATTTTTCTTTCCATGATCTCAAACATATCGTTGAGGCCTACTTAGATGATTTAGCATCATGCTCTCATAAGAGAATTGATCAACCCATGCACCTCCAACTTATCTTTGAGCGATGTCGCTACTTTTGGATTCGCTTGAATCCCAACAAATGCAGTTTTTTCATAACGTTGGGTCGTCTGCTAGGTTTCATAGTTTCAAAAATAGGGATCATGGTCGATCCTCTCAAGGTTGAGGCAATAGTTCAGTTGCCTCCCCCACGTACAATCCTTCAACTTCAGAGTTTACAGTGAAAAGCGAACTTTTTGCTGCGTTTCATCGCAAACTACGCCGAGTTCACAAAAGGTTTTATGTGATTACTAAAGAAGGACGTTCCTTTTCATTGGGATGATGCTGCTCAATGCTCCTTCGAAGCATTGAAACGTGCCCTCACAACTGCCCCTCTATTTCGGCCACCCAATTATAACAAATATTTCTTATTATACTTGGTTGCAGCAGAGGCAACCATCGGTATGGTCTTAGTTCAGGAGGATGATTTGCTCTCAGAATATGTGATTTATTACTTGAGTCGAGGCATGGTTGGACCAGAACTCAATTATTCTCATATCAAAAAACTTGTGTTGGCAGCAGCCCATGATGTCCAACGTTTTCATCATTATATTTTGTTTCGCAAGACCACCGTCATTTCCATTGTGAATCTATTTCAATACGTGTTGACATGATGGGTAATCGGTGGAAAGATCAGTAGATGGATAGTTTTCCTCCAAGAATTTGACTTAGATTTCATTTCGACGAAATCCAAAAAGTCATTGGTCTTTGCAGAACTCATCTCAAAACTTTCGGTCGAGTCAGGTGATCTTATGCCCGAAGAGTCACCTATTCAAGGAGACATGTTTTTGATAGCATCTTGGACCCCTGGTATGGAGATATACTTGTCTATCTCCAGACTTTGAAGTTCCCTGCATCTACTTCTCATGATGAGTGTCGTCGTATACGCCATCAGGCCAAGAACTATCTCATACTCGAAGATACTCTCTATCATTGAGGTGTAGATTGCATCCTTCGTCGGTGCCTCACTCATGAAGAAGCGGAAATCATGCTTAATGATTTCCATACTAGAGCATGTGGTGGTCATTTTTCTAGGTTGGCAATAGCCCAAAAGATTTTACAAGCTAGTTACTTATGGCTGACACTAATCAAATATTGTATCACATCAGTCAAGAAATGCCACCCGTGTCAAATCTTCTCACGGAAGATGAGGGCACACCCCACTCCCATGTTTCCTGTCATCACTGTTGGCCCCTTCACCAAGTGGGGGATTGATTACACTACCTGCAACTCTCCTTCAGCAAGGGGGCATCGTTATATCATAGTAGCGGTAGACTACTTCACTAAGTGGGTCGAAGTTATGCCAACGTTCAAAGATGATGGTGAGATTTCCACCCTTTGTTTGTTTAACCAAATTATAGCACGTTCTGGCGTCCCGAGAGAGATTTTCACTAACCATGGTAGTCACTTTCAGAACACAATGATGACCGAGTTAACATCAAATCTTGGGTTGAGGCAAGAACATTCATCATCCTACTACCCTCAAGTGAATGGTCAAGTGGAAGCTGTCAATAAATCTCTTAAGACCATCCTACAGCGAACGATCAATTCGGCCAAGTCAAATTGGCATTTGATGTTATACTCAACATTATGGGCCTACCAAACGTCTGTTAAGACTGCAACCAGTTTCTCACCTTTTCAACTCATTTACAAGATGGAAGAAGTCTTTCCATAGAATGCCATATCTCATCTTTAAATTTGGTCATACAGTTATTGCCAGACACGTCACCGCTTGAAGAGCGTTTATTGTATCTTGAGCAGCGTCGTGATGTGGCCTTAGCTAACGAAACTCACAAACAAAAACTCAAGTGCCAGTATGATCAGTCTATTCATCCTCATGTTTTCTCGGAGGGTGGCCTTGTCCTATTCTATGACCAACATAAGGACCCCCTGGGGGTAGGCAAGTTCAAACCCATGTGGTTCGGACCTTTCATCGTAAAAGAGGTTCTAAAAAAGGGTGCTTATAGTCTGGTAGATTTTGAGGGAAATGCTTTGGCAGAGCCTAGGAATGGGCTCTACCTCAAGAAGTATTATTCCTAGGTAGGTCACCTTGGATAACCTTTTGTAACATATGTATAATCTTTGTACTATTACTTTTTGGTTTCTTTTGGTTTTAAGAACGTGTCATTTTTTGATGTTATCTTTTGTCACTGTGGCAGATGTCAAGTGAATCAGAGGTCTTCGTTGGATTTGCAGACGGTGCTAGCCAGCACACTCAGAGGCTTGCCTCCATAGCTTGGGTAATTTAAACACCTCAGGGCCAGTTGCTATCTTCAGGAGGTATATGTTTAGGCGACACCACAAACAATGTCGCCGAATACAGCGCATTTATTGAGTTGCTTCGTGACGCTTTGTCACTTGGTATCTCTCACCTCCGGGTCTATTTAGACGCTCAGCTAGTTGTGTCTCAGTTAAATAGCGTCTACTGTGTTCATGATCTTACTTTACACCAGCATCTCCTTAGGGTACGTCTCTTAGAACGAAGCTTTGATTATATTACATATTTTCATGTTCCTAGGAGATTAAATCAAGTCACATATACTCTAGCTAATCAAATTTTAGATTTTCATCTCGCACACATATAATAAATACACACACATGCACATGTAAATACATTTTTAACGCAAATATAATCCATAATACATAAAAATCCATATATAATATCAAAAACATCAGAGTACATGCGTGGGCACAAGCACCTCAAAAATACGTCCAGTAACAAGTCATGGGGCTTATGCCCTCAAAAATATACAAGTAGTGCCCTCGGCACGTGAAAAGTCCAGCCTAACTAAGGACAGGGCATGTTGGCCCTATTGTAATGGTCAACGGCGTTTTCCAAACACCGAAAAAGTTGGACCCACGTTCGTGGTGCCCCCACTACATGAGGTTGCATAGACAGCGGTAGATCCTTGATCTCTACCATGGGGACTGTGTGAGTAAGCGAGGTAAAGTTTCTCTCTACTCATCTCAAAACTCTCTCAGCCTCACCGGCTGGAGGTACCCCTGTTGTTGTTGGTCCACCGACTGTGTCTGCGTCGGCCTCTGGTCAAGGATGTCGCCTATTCCTCGCATAGTCCACTGGTTGCACTGACCCCACATCTGCACATAACAGAAATAGATTTTTCAGATACTCTAGTGTATAAAAAAAAATGATATATATAAAAAACAACATAAAAATTACATATATTTTAAGAAAAACAAATGAAGAAAACTTACCCATCTCTCCTCACTGCTCTCCGGGAGGTACCGGGATCTCAGGATCTCTAGAGAAGTCAATCTCGACATAGGGGTAGTCTTATAGAACCGGAATTTGTTGTGCCCACCAAGAAAATAACTTGTCATCGAAGGCCTCAATGGTCCTCCCTCCCCCCTGTCGCGGAAATAGCGCTGCCCATCTGCATAATGCGGGGAGAGAGCCTCGTGCCCTCGTATAGTGTCTCTAGGACTGAAACTAGGCACTCTCTCAAAGAATAAATAACAAAGAATTGTCCCAAACTCAAGGTTCCTCTGATTCTGCACTCGGCACTTTGTTAATTGCCTCTTCATACAATCCAGCAAGGTGGTGCTCCAGTCAAATATTTTTGCATTTAAGCATTGAATTGCACAATTCATGTGCACATGGGAAGCCTGATGAAAAGACACGGACCCGGTAATTTTCCTAATGAGAAACACTGTCACTTTTAGTGATAAGTTAGAGATATTGCTTATTGGCAATTGCGAGCTCGTTCTGTCAGTATCGGCTTCACAATGGAGTCCAATCAACTCCGATATGTTATGGGGCCTGGAAGGAAAGATACGAAAATTGACTGGTTCCCCTCTCCTCAAGAGGCCAGTCAAGAAGTATATATCCTCTGTCATTGGAGCCAGTGACTGCCCCTCTAGCATAAAGGCCTCTGCATCGGGATGCCAATAGTCCACCAAGGCATTTAGTAACCTAGGTTGTTCTCGCATAAAAGGACAATAGAAAAAATTTAATAAACCACATTGCAACAGTGTAGCAAGAGAATCAGGGTCCTCATCGACCAACACATCAATATCCGCATGCTCTCTTTCCCTCCAGTGAACATACATCCTGCAAATAGACAAAATTCAAGAGGGTTAAATCTTGTTTTTTTTATTTTTTTACACTAAATGGAAGGTCCATGTGGGCTATAGTGCTCACAGTAGTGTGTACACTTGGGATGTCATAAGGCAGCCCGCGTGTACACTCGGGCTATCCTAAGATAGCCCGAGTGGACGTAAAGCCGACCTTTTAAAGGTTGATGCCCCCCAAAAAAATGAACTTAAATGCATAATGAATGATTGAAAATGCAAGAGGGGGTAGTGAGTACTTAATTGGTCCACGCGGATGGTCGTTTCGTCCACTGAAGCTCCCGGAATCAACTCTTTTCACAAAGGGGTAGTTTTGGATTTTAGTCAATTTTTCAATTAGCAATGGTGATAATGAGCTACTAGCTTCTATTTATAGAATTTTTTGCCTCTTTTTGTTAAAATTTGGACCCTTTTGTCATTTTTTCTAAACTAAAAATCATTTAGTATGGTTCGGGAGTTTTCTTTGGATTGTCATGAGAATTGTTCTTTCGGTATTGGGAAACTTTTTGGAGTTTTGGTTCATTTTGAAGGTCCTTTGGTAAAATGCCATTTTTTTCCAACTCATTGCATTTAAGATAGGATTCCACCTCCACTTTCTGCATCTTGTTGTCTTTTCTACTTTTCCATAGGATCGATCTCACCGAGTTGCGACACGGAACCATCATTTCTACTTTAAGAGTGTCATAATTTAGTGGTAGAGCCTACCTTAACATGGATGCCCTATATCCTGGTTGCATTTCGGTGTCCATGTTGTCACTAATGACTATAGGCTCAGGATTCCTTACTAGTTTTTCCCTAATTACGTTTTTGAGCCTCATTTGCATGATTCTGTATCACTCTTGACCTCACCCTTGGGACTCCCAAAACTTAACGGGTCTTCTTTTAAGACCTTTTCAGACCCTCTAAACATGAAAAGATTGTCAAGCGATCTCGTTGACCTTCACGCTCGTTAAACTGAAATTTGAAGTCACATTTGTCCGATGGTAGCTTACCCCTTTTTCGATCTAGATGGTCAACTGCACGAACAAAGGTATACTCTAGGAGATTTGGTTGTCTAGAAGAGTATTCTTATGTACAATTTTAACCCTTTTTTGGTCCTGAGGGACTAAAATTACGAAAATGGAACCCCCACGGAGTCCATAGTTAATCTCTTTTCAGACTCCCTAAAATTGAAAAGATCGTCGAGTGACCTTATTCTTTCACACTCGTTAAAATGGTCCAGAAGAACATTCCTGACGGAGTCCATAGTTAATCCTTTTTCAGACTCCTTAAAAATGAAAAAATTGTCAAGTGACCTTGTCTTCATCACACTCGTTAAAATGGTTTTGAATAGATGTCTGGTCAGTGCTAGTTTACCCCTTTTTTCGAACTAACTAGACTATTTTCGAAAAAGGTACCCCACCGAAGTCTCCTTTCACGTTTTTTCAGACTCTCTAAATATGAAAAACCGTCGAGCTTACCTTCTCTAGGATCGATAAAATTACATCGAAGGACGTTACCATCATTTGTTTTGTTAACCGCGTTTGCATACCTGCATCTTTGGTCCAATGTGGGTGCCATGTTGCTCTCAACTAAACCATCTGAAGCATGCCTTAAACGCAAGCCCTGTAGCACTTTGCCTCTGCATCTTGACACCTTTGGCCCCTGGAGGATTTTTCCCAAGTGTCCTTTTCCTGCATATGTCCCTTTTCCCTGATCATCTCTGTGTTCCGTGCACTTGGAACTAGTATGTTTGTGACACTCGATCCTCCTTTGTAACGTAGCATTCTTTTATTCTTTTTCAAGCTTTCCAAAATTATTGAAAAAGACAAAAAAAAATCAAATATACCCCAAAAAGAGGAAGAGAAAAGTATTTTCTTTTTATTGGCAGC
The DNA here is from genome assembly GCA_032191745.1 of Picea mariana. Lineage (NCBI taxonomy): Eukaryota > Viridiplantae > Streptophyta > Pinopsida > Pinales > Pinaceae > Picea > Picea mariana. The sequence goes on from JASDQU010203530.1 coordinate 13,841, forward strand.
ACAATGAATCGCCCTTGGACAAAGCACATCCTTTTGTTTATTCGTCAAATCCCTAGAATTTAATATTACTTTAGGAAGTTGTTCTTGCTACATAGAGTTGTGTCCTCCTCCGTTCAATTATTCTTCCAAACATATGGAGAGTTTACAGTGCCTCCTGCATCGTGAACTTATGTCAAATTGTCATGTTGCCTGAGTCTCATCTTATATCGTGCTATTGTCCAAGGGAAGTTATTACCAAGCTTGAGTCGGCCCCTCTGCAATATTGTCTCTTACCCCATGCCCGTCCATCCCATGGGTCCAATCAAGTCTTTGTTCGAAATCCATGAAGCCTTCAATCCGATCATCAAAATCCTCTAGTTCATTCCTGACAAGCCGTCGAAGACCTCTGGGTAGTGAATTCGTACACTCATATTACACTCCTACCCGAGTTTTGAAGATTTTTAAGTTGATGCTCAATCTTTGAAGACCTCATCTCCAACCATCAGGCCTTATCATCTTCTAGAAGATGGATACTATAAATGTATATCTTTTTTATTTTGAGATGTAGATCCAATGTGTATTGCTCGTGGATACACTTTATATAGTTATATGACATGGATCTACAGTGTATTTGATTGGTAGCCATGATTTTATTTCATTCTGAGCATGGGTATGCCAGCCTCGGTGAGACACTTGTTATTTTGCAGATGGCACCTCCTGAATTCTAGTCCCTGGGCTCACTGGTTTGGTACATTGGTGAAGATTGATAATGTATTTTGGCCATCAGATGCTCTTCTGACCTCACACATTAGGCGGCATCTGTTATAACCTTAATTTGCACCAGACATGCTTACCTGGCATCAGGCCATCTCATTTTCCTTCTTGGCCAAGCCACTACTGAACATCTCTTCTTAAAAACACTTTTTTTAAAGGCACATGCTAGCTGACCCACTACAGCCTGCGTGTACACTCTAGCTGACCCACTATAGCCCTTGTGTACACACTAGCTAGCCCATTACAGCCCGTGTGTACCTACAAAAGCACGAAAAATGGAAAGTTATTGACAGAACACACATTTTTGGGTAAGTTAAATAAACCTTTCGACCATGCATGGCCAATCACTCAAGTAAATACCTAGCTCCTTCTAGCCTATAAAAGAAGGGTTAGGGGTCCCATTTAGGAGGATGAAAATCATAGTAAATAAACTCTACCCGAATTAGCATTCGCCTTGCCTCAACTTTTGCAACTATTGTGTGAAGAGAAGCATATACAGAAGCAGTTGGAGCACAGTTGAAGAGGAGCCCAGGACCAGATTCGAGGAGCAGTGCCGACCACATATTGTAAAGCTTACTCTTGTGAATATTAATACAAAAAAGAATACTTTTTTTGTCCCACCATATCATGTGTTCAAATTGTGTATTTCTTGTATGACACTGTCACATCTAACCCAGCAATTAGTATATGAAATGCATGTTTGCAGCTCTCTGTTTGTCCATGTGTGAATGCAGGTCATCTTTGGGAGGAGGCTTGCAGTCAAGGAGCGAGTGAAAGTGAAGGTATCAACATCAAACGAAGGATTTAAGGTAGAGTTACCTAATCTTGTTTGCACCTTTGTATTGCATGAATGTGGGATTTTGTGTTGGGAGAAATAGGAAAAAGGTAGAGGCCTTAAAATGGTCATTTTTTGCATGCATGATTAAACCCTTAGTGCTAGTCCGTAGGAGGGATTTCCCACCCACAACAATGGGTATTAACCCATTTTTGTAATATAAATATATGTGGTGAGATAGTGGGTGAGAGGTTATTTTTAGTTCATGAGGTGTTGGCACAGGGGTAGACCCAGGGTTCACTCTAAAAGCACACCAAAAAACCCTAACTAATGGCCCTTTCGGCAACACCTGCGAAGTAAATGAAGTCTCACCTGAAGTAGCAATAGGGGGGTTGTAGGACACATGTGTCTACAACTAGAGGAAGTCCAAGACGATTCCAAAACATCAACGCAAAGTAACCTAGAGATTCTTTAGCAGAATTACACATAGCTTCGTGCAGTTAGCTTATACCTCATATCTTTAATACAGAAACAATAGAAATACATAACAGTATAACCAAATAGAAAATAGCACGGTATCAACCACAAAGAACAACAAGATTTACATGGTTCACCCTCTCCCTAGGGCTACGTCCACAGAACGGTGTTTCTTGATATAATAGATGAAAACATACAGTTCTATCTTCGCACTTAGTTGCATATCCTTCTCTCTCATCCTCTTTATCTCCCCTCCCTATGCACCCAGCTATAGGGTTGATCTTCGCACCCAGCTGAAGATCCAGAATACAGAATGTTCTTACAACAAACCACTTCTATCTCTCACTATTTCTATCACAAACAATAATGACAACCAACAACCAACCCTCTCAACTCTTCTAGAGCTTTATTTATACATTTCATGTCTCTTAGACAACCTTAGACCGAAGCCTAGGTGTCAAAACCCTAGGTCCAAAACCCTAGGTCCACATGACCAACATTTTAAGGGATTCCCAACATGTCCTTCCTTCTCCTCTGTGAGGTGCTCCAAAGAACCTATTAGTGTCTTCTTCTGCTTACTCACCTGTCTACAATTCATCTTCCTTGTTTTTTTGTCTTCCTTGATCTTCTCCTTTAACGACTCACTTTTACTTTACTTCTCTCCTCCTTTTATGCTTCTTTAAATACTTCGACCCTTGCTCAGTTTGTGTGCCTTCCACACACTTCACACTTTGGCTTTCTTCCTTAATACATTTCCTAGGGCCATCAGGCCCCCAACACTCACATGTGACTCATCCTGAGTCACTATAGGGTTGAACCTTTTGTATTACTTTGACTGCAAACCGCATGGAGCAGTCTGTGCTTTCTGCTTTGTCCCTCCCTATTGTGTGCAAATTGTCTTTTATGTGTCTGGTACCCAATTTCAACTGCACTTGGTACCTATACCCTTCTTCATGTGCTTTTACTAAGAGTTGTGCGGCAGCTGGTTGTCACAATACAGCTTCAATTGGCTCCCATTAACTAAACCATCATGCCATTCTCCATTAAGAGTCTTCAACTGCGTAGCTCCACCTTCTATAGCATAGACAACCTTGAATGGCCCAAGCCAATGTGCCCTGAACTTTCTTGAATGCTTCATGAACTCGTTGTCATATAAAAGCACCAAATCTCCTTGCTTAAATTATTTCTTCTTGATATGTCTGTCATGGTAATCCTTTTTGCGTTCTTTTCGTACATGCTAATGAAATCCTACAATAAACATGTCTTCCTCTAATTCTACCCACTGTGAGAGTTTGGCTTGAACAGTGTCAGTGTCATCCATGCCTGTAAATGTTGCAATTCTTAAACTAGGAACTAAATATTCCATAGGTACTACTGCTCCCTGGCCATAAAATAACTTAAAGGGAGTCTGTGTTGTTAACTTTTTGTAAGTAGTTCTATAAGCCCATAACATTGTTAGAATCCTCAAATCCCAATCATCTCTGTTAACACTGCAAATATTAGTCAACGTTGTCTCCAAGATCTTATTGAAGTCTTCAACTGTACCATTCGCTTGTGGGTGGTATGGAGTGCTCTTATGATGGTGAACTTCGAACTCCTGATTCAAGGATTCAATAGTTTTGTTGATGAAGTGTGTGTCTTGATCACTCATAAGGATCTTTGGGCATCCAATCTGGTTATGATATCATCAAAGATAAACCATGCAGTTGTAGCTGCACTACATTCCTTAACTTCTCTTGCTTCTGCCCATCTAGTCAAATATTCTGTAGCAGTGATAATGTATTAAGCTCCTGTGTGCTTTCCTGGTGGGTTGATAGGTCCCACAAAGTCAATATATCATTTCTCAAATGCTTGTAAGGTTAACTGAGGTACTAAAGGCATCTCATCCCTTCTGGAAGGCTTCCCTATCCTTTGGCATCCATCGCAGGCTATGTAGTATTCCTTAGCATCCTTATGTAAAGTTGGCCACCAGAGGCCAGCCCTGAGAACCTTCTATGTTGTTGATTTCCCTGCATAATGTCCTCTCACAATGCCTTTGTGTGCTTTTGCAAGAATCAATGGTCTTTATGCCTCCATAATGCATCTCCTCAAAATCTCATCTGGTCCCATTTTGTATAATTGTCCAGCTATAAGTTGAAAATATGCATCGCAGAATACCAATTGTTTCTTTTGAATAATTGTATACTCGTGAGGTGCCATTCTTGTGGACAGGAACTGGACTATCTCGACGAAGTGATCATCAAATTTTCTGATGGCCAACAACTGTGCATCTGGTAGTGTATCATCCAAACTAGTAGGTTCATCTCCATGTTCTAACCTGGATAAGTGGCCAGGTCCTTTATTCATTCTTCCTGGATTGACTACGATCTCAAAGTCATACTCCTGGAATAATAGTATCCGTGTGCATATTCTTCCTCCCAACACTAGCTTGTTGACTAAGTACTTTAATGCAGAATGATCAGTGAATATCTTAAAATTTCTTCCCAACAAGTAGTGTCTAAACTTTTTCAATGCATACACCATAGCTAAGCCTTCTCTTTTAGTGGTAGAATAATTAATTTCATATGTAGAAAGCTTCCTGGTAGAAAAGTCTATAGGGTGGCCAATCTCTCCTGCTCCTGGTTGTGCTAAGAATGCTCCTAATAAAATGGGCAAAGCATCGACATGAACATTGAACTCCTTGCTCCAGTCTGTAAAAACCAAGATAGGTGCAGTGACCATTTTCTGCTTTAGTGTGTTGAATCTTTGTTGGAACTCCTCTATCCATTGAAACTTACTATCCTTCTTTAATAGCTTCTCCATAGGTGTTTTTATATGTGTGTATCCCTTAATAAATTTTCTATAATATCCAGTGTGTCATAATGTAGTGCACAATTGCCTAACCGAAGTAGGAGGAGGTATATCAACAATGATAGCAATCTTGGAAGGATCTACCAACAACCCCTGCTTACACACAATGTGTCCTAACAACACTCCAAAAGGTGAAAAGAAAATACACTTCTTCAAATTCAGGTCAATCTAACATTGCCTACACTTATCTAACATTAATCTCAATCATTTAATATGAT